>JAQFXY010000074.1:0-69864 GCA_034693865.1 Ceratophysella sigillata
CTAACTTACAATAATCAATCACAGTTGCCGACCTATGATTTTCTTTACCTGAATCGTCTACAAAAGGAAATCCTGCGGACCGGTAGGCAAAGTATTCGTTTCATAGTGACAGTGACTAAAGACTTTGGTAGTGAAGCCACGCGGGAGGCGCACGGAAGCAGGAGCAGAAGGCGACGTGCGGCACCTTGTTTTACAGTAATACTACTTAATTCATGAAATCATATATACGTATTCTTATATTTTAAAGAGGAAACATCTATTTTATTCAGGCTTAAAATTGATGATTATTATCGTACAATAATAAAAATATTGAAGTGAGAATATAAACATTGAATTTTAAACTTGCGGGAATGAATCGTGGCAAAGACACTAGCTGCATTTCCGCGCTGGATTGCCAGGCTTACGCGTTGACTCCGGAACGACTTTGCCCTAGGTTCGCCTGTAGAGATGTAAAGCCTTTCCCTCATAAATCGTACAATTAATCAATTTTTCCAAATAAATTTCTGCGAGTATTTGTCCATACATGATAGGTTAAGTTATAAGTGCTAAGATAAGTGATTGATAAGTGATAAGTTAAAATGGCTTTTTCCACGAAATATCTTTCATTCTAAAGTGTAAAAATTTTCCACAGATTCCAATGAATGCCCTCTTCTTCTTAAAGAACTATTTGAGTGTCAATAATTCTACTTCTAAACGTATTAGAAATAAGGATTACATAAGTTATCACCACACTGACAAGATTAATTCTGAATATGGCAGAAAGATTTTTTTAAAAATTTTGCATATTCTCTCCGGACTAGTGTAAAAGAATATAATCTTAACACAAAATCTGTAAAACACTTTAACTTTTCACTGAAGAAATACTTACTGGACAACCAAACTCCACTGCGTTATGTACCTACAATGTAATATCGTGATAATATCAAAGGATTTAACAACATGATTCCAGGGTTCAATAAACGACAATACAATGATTCAATACTGAGCATTTGCCACCTTTTCGTACTCCTGCACATTTTGGGCATGTTTTGATTTGCGAAGCTTAGGCCAGACGGGATAAAGGCCGGGGTACTCGAGGGAGTTGTTGAGCGGGAGCGGTGGTAGGATTAGTGGAAGTTGGTTGTGAGTAATGTTTGGAGAAGGTGAGGGAGTGTTAAGACGGGAGAGATAGGGTTTGGCGGAAATGGTTCCTTCTTCAATGATTATCAACGGGCTTTGAAGGAAGCTGAGATTGAGCGTCTTATCTCTATTACACTTTTAGAAGGCAATTACATGTAAGTAACAAGTAGGACTCGGGATTAGAGCTCTTGTTGTTGGGAAAAACACGGGTCTGGGGAATGGGGCTCTTGAGGAGCCAGACTAGGCCGTTGGGATCAATGGACAGCGCTGCTGTAGGCCTTGCTTCCAATCTCTGCCTGTACATTGTGCCTAGTGCTTCTGCTGAGCAGAGCTGGGCCTGTGGTCTTGGCCCAGCCTTTTAGCGTCTTGGACTTTGGGAAGGGAGTCTCAATGATTGAGATGTGGCTCTTGTGAATTCAACTTATTAATATGGAAACGTCAGGAAAGTTACATGAAAAGGGTATTCTGCTGTTTTTAATTAGGTGCTAAAGTTCTGGTGGTAGCCTTTTGTTTTCTCTCCGCTCTCTCCCACTATTATAAAATATCTTCCCAGCCTGCTCAGACAAGAGTTTTGCATTAATTTATTTGTAATTACTGAGTTCCGAATTTCACAGATGTTACAGTCGGGCTGGGCAGAACTCGGGTCAAACTTTGTTGGAGCAGAAGGTGGTGAGAGCAGAGGCTTTTCCCAATGTCCTTCCCACATTGAATGGAACAGAGCTCGGGAGGCAGTTCATGTTTCTCCACTCCATGATGAATAGGCTATTAAATCCCGGGTTCCCCAGAACTATGTTCCCAACTCTGCTTCCTACTCGGCACTGGACCACCATTCCAGTGCGTAGGGCTCAGAACATCTCAAAACGCACATTTCCAGAAAACACATGTTATAAGTTATAACCAAGTGAGTGATACGAATTTCACTTGAATTGCAGTATTGTTCTAATTAAAGCAAGGCTAATAACCTAAACAAGGTATGCCATTTTCCCATATGAATGTGTCAAAATGCGTGCTCGACGTCAAGTCAGTACTGGAATTTTATTAGATTACTCTCATGCCATACGTAAAATCTCCGTTTTATTGGGCAAGTAAATTATGACCGTTTGGCTATGTTAGGTTAGACTAGGCTAAAAGAGAAAAAGCTTGTAAATGGACCGTATTTCATGCTGCTCAATCGACACAGGATCATAAACCATAATGCACTCTACAGTCCCAGCCTCTAATCCCTTGCGTCTTCTTTAAATAGGCATGCAGGAAGTGGAAATACGGATCCAGGACGCCAACATAGATGCTGAAGACGAGAATGTTTGTAGGAGAAGTGGAGATTGCCAAGTTTATAATAATAATCGGCTCGGCAGATGGTTCACAATGAGAATGACAAAAGTAACTAATTAAAAGTCTCTTGGAGAGTCTACCTGGCAGGCCGGGCAGCGGAATTTATTTTCCCCATGCTCCAGCCCCTTGAGCTCCAGAGAGAGTGGAGGCAAAAGCTCGGCCAGCTTCCTCCACACCACCACAGACCATTAGAGGAGCCGGGGTAATGAGGCCAGGATTGACAAAGAGTGGTAACAATGCCCGTATTGGGCTCTGAGCCTCCTTTGATCGAACCACAATTGGATAGGGGCAATTATGCCTGTCCAAGGACCAGAAGAACCTCAGATGAGCCGGGCAATCAGAAGCCTCCGCCTCGAACAAGTAAACATCCACAGCGCCTTGTTTGTTCTGAGAGCTGGGAAGAAAGTGCGGGGAGAGCGGGCCGCGTGGCCTGGCCCAGCCCAGCCTCCATGCCGCCGCTGCTGAGGAACGGGATCTTGAGCTCTCTCCGGTGTGGTGATAATTAAAAGGCGAAATAGAACGCTTGGGGAAAATTGAGAGAGGAAATGAAGACGGAAGTGAGAGTTTTTGGAGGGATAGGCCCAGAACGTGAAGAAGCCTTGATGTAGCTCCCCGATGAAATTAATATTTATGTCATCTTAATGAACGTGAGTAACGTCACGTTACTTATATGCATTAATAAATGATGAGCCGCTTTTTTTTAAATTTTCTCCTTTTCTCTTCCTTCGTCCCCTTCCCCACTTTTAATTAAAATATTATTGACATTCATAATTAAGTTTTTTCTCCTTCCTCTCCGTCTCCCATAAAATGACAATGTTTGCAATTGTCTACACAAATAGAGTCTCAAAGGGAAAACTGTGTGAAAGCCTCTTTTTTCACTCTCATCTCACTCACTTAGTATTAACTTCTTCTCCACTTTCCACTTAATTAAGTGTCACGCAGTTCTCACGAGCCCAAAACGGACTTATGGTCTCAACCGCTCTGTCCCTCCGTCTGGCCTGCATTTATACAGAACCATTGCACGTGTCCGTTACCAATACTTGATATGAACGCACTGACCGGTTTTGTCTAAGTATAAGTCAACCGGCCAGTGTGGCATTATGCATATGTGCCACAGTGAATATATAGTGCAACCTAAAAATAGTAAAATCAAAAAGAATCTGGTAACATTTATACGGGTATTTAGTTCGATACGTCCTGCGGTTAAGCAAACCATAGCTTCCGGTCCAGGTCCACTTGCAAGGTGCACCGCACATTTTTAAGTTCCGCCACGGTTAAAAAGCACTGAAACGACTTTAGAATCCCTGCCTAGCCGTATTCTTCTGGAGCTATTGTTTTGGCTAAAATTAATTAATTAATTGATTTACATATCAGGCTCATATCGGAAGCTCTCGTGTTTCCCCGTTCCGCCACCTCTCAAGAGATGTGTGGGCACGATTCTAGTCTATTTAAGTGTCTTTCCAATTTACAACATTATCATGACCAGATTACAGCCATTAACTTATGACCATAAAATGAACCATATGCTGATCTTCCATTTGCCAAGTTGGTGATAAAACTATGAAAACTATTGCACTATATATTGACTTGTAGAAGTGAATAAACGGCATATGAAATCCAACAGCAAGAGATGTATTGATATTCGTCCCAGTTTTAATTTGCAAACTAGCCCTGGGACAGAGACCATGCAAGATGCAAGAGGGGCTCCACTATGAATAAGAAAGCCGATATTTGCATCGCGTTCAAACTAATAGAATTTGTTGAAGAAAATATATAAAAATCAATAATTCGAAAATTATCTCTCAGCGCAAAATGTTTTACCATCATCTCTTAGGCACTCAGTTAAGTACAAGCAAATCCCTTAGTTGAACTCAAATAAATCAGTTCAAATGAATCATAGCAAAGCAAACAGGGCAAAGTCAGAGGCCTGCGGATGCTCAAAAACTCCAGCTCGGTGAAAGTGAAAAGTTGGGAACCAAGTTTTCCACATAATGTACATGCAGTAGTGGAATTATGGTAGATATACTTGAGGTTCCGATCTGCCGTGAGCATTATTTTTTTCTCGTCGTCTCCTTTTCATTGAGTGTAATAATCACTTGAAAGACTGGAGACGTCTGAAAGTAGCCCTGGCTTCTCCTTTGACTCCCAACTACCTGTGCTCACAAGGAGAGCCTCTTGCAGCTCCCAGCTCCTCCGCACTCTCTCCGTCTCACCATGCATAATTAATGGAAAGGATTCATAATTTCCGGCCGTGGTGGAAGGCAAGAAGACAAGGAAAAATAAGATAATTACATTTCTAAATGAGCTTCTGCTCTCCAAGGAGAAAGCTTCCCTTTAAAATTCCACTCACCACCTTCTCCAACCCTTCACCCAATAATAAGCCAGCCTCTCTAATCACGCCACTCATCCACGCACATTACTCACTCGCTCCTTTTCCACAACAGTCTTGCACCAACTACATTTAATTACATTATATCACCTTTTCTATGGCTAATATATCACCATTTCTCTTATTAATACTACTGGTCAACAATAAGAGATCCGTCAGACCTCAATTGCGCCCCGCATTTACATAAGCGTTTGACTATTAAAAACTTAGAACTTAGAATGCTCTTAAGCACAATGCCTGAAGTAGCGAGTATCTGTCACTGGCACAGCTAGGTACTATTTACATAAATACACGGATACATATCCTAACATTAGGTTAGGTTAGGTACCAGCAAGTTGCTGGCTCTGCACGCTGACTCAAATACTGAACGTCATTATCAATTATCGTTCCTACATGTTATTTGGGTAGGTGACCGAATGCTCTCGTAAAGATCTTGATTACGGGGGCGCAATTGATCTAGGCGGTCAGATCGTTGGGTACCGTCTCTGAATAAAGACTATTCTAGCGTTCCATAGTCTAAAAATATCTCTAATGCCACTAAATAAATGAAGCGTAGACCCATTTTCAGGATTCATTATTTTAAGATTAAAATAAAATGTTAAGTGAAAATTATTCTGAGCTGTATGTAAATCTAAATATGGACTAGATATGCATATATATATTAGTAACTATTAGGTGAGAGTGAGAATTGACAAAAAGTCAACAAGAACGTATCGAGTGAACATTGGTTATACTGAGAAACTGAAATGCAATTGCAATTGGCATGGGAACGGGAAATGGGAATGGTACGAACAAATTCGCATTCGCTCTATAGCTGTTTATATTTAATGTGACGCTTCCTACTGAAAAACTGAATTGAATTAAAATCGATTTTTCTAACAAAATAACCGATTTCCCAAACCACGTAAGTAGATTCGAGAATGATCTGCTCAGAGAAGGTTGGTCACAAATTATTCTCACAATACGAATTGAGAAAATTGAGTTACGCTATCGTTAGATTTGATATTTAAGAACTTGTATTTTGTCGCTTACATTGTTTTTTGAACAAATAGAAAATGCCAAAATTGTGGTTCAGTGTGCGGCCTTAACTAAGATTGCTATTATTAGAAGAAATCAAGATGAAATCTAAAGCTGGGTTGGTTGAGAAAGCAGTCAACATTACACTAAATTCTATGTATGTTACTACTGTTCCAATCATTTGACCCAAGCATAACGCAAGTTCAGATTCAGACGCCTTGTGCCCGTGAGCAGGTTTCGCAATCGCACTTCTTGTTCTAACTTACAAAATCCGACGAGTGACTCCACCTATTTAATACAGATACAATGTTTTGACTCATCAGATCAAAGCTAGGCATTATTCTAAATCGCTGCTCGAAATCGTCCTGGTGACTTAAGCTACACGGCACGGCTATATACAGCAATAATATTGAGCTGAACTTGTCTTATTTAAATGCGCGCATCCCAACTGGGAATTTTGTGACGGAGATTGTGCAAAATGTGGCTTGTGTAATTTATTTTCGAAGTGCTACTATTGACTGACGATTTTGGTGTGAGCAGCTGTGTATTTTACAGACACATTTTTTTTCATAATACTCTATTGGCTTTGGCTCATATTTGCGTTTGTAATTACATGGATCGCTAATTGATTCATTTTGCTGTGACAGGGTTGTGTGCTAGCTTCAGACGACCGTGGATACTGGGATAACCGATGAATTAAGCTTTACATGAATCGTCTGCGAACTCTTAAAAAACAGAATAGCTCGATAAGAACTAAGAAGCTGTTCATCGGTATTTCATCAGTATCAGCAAAGTTGAAGAAAAAATATTTGATATAGATATAAGCGCTTATCGATTAATATTAGACAATCATATGTATAATTCCACTTCAGTCTCAGCCCAGTCTAGCAGAAGCAGAGGCACTGCGAATGAGCGTGTTGTAATTTTGCCTAGTAACTGAATTCATACGGTTAAACGTGGTTAAACTATTATGCATAGTTTCACTATTTGATCTGTTAAGAACATTATCATAATGAATGGTTTAAATTGGACCGAATTCAAAAATGCAGAAAATAGGAATTCTGTGTACACGACGTTGTTCTCAGTGTATCGTATATCGTGTACAGGGCTAATTCGTGATTGGCAATTTCATTGACACATTAGCCTTGACGAATCAAGGCAAGTGAAAAAAAGGGACGCTACACTGGGGAACACTTCAAACTACATTTTTGTATGTTGAGTAGCTATAGTTTGCATTTTGTATGCATTGGTAATTGTAATGTTCGCTAAGTTCAATACGCACGTTACAGAAAAATTAGTCCCATCGAACTACGTCGTGTTCATATTTGTTTGTATTTATAAAAATTACCACAATTACAATTACCTACAAAACCAACCCAATTCGTAGGATTTGAGTCACTAATGCAAGTTGTTCATGGGCCGTATCAATGTATTCTATGAATAAGCTTCCAGGAATATGAAATATCACCTGACCCTCATGAGCAATACGTATCTGCTCTGTGGAATTACGATATGTATGCACTAGTACAATTTGACACATTCTGCTTGATGCGACGTAGAACGGGAGCACAGACAGAAGGTCACAAAAGTCAAAACTTAAAGAGCGTTAACCTCGACTAACCTTAACTGTCCAAGGCTCTTCCTTATCGGGAATCCAATATATGGACATTGACTTGGAAGTCACACTGGCTTCAATTCTATTTAATTCAAAACTTTATTCCGTCGTGGTCGCGTGGATCAGAGGATTCTTCGCTTACAGCTGCGTTACACAGAACTCGATTCGTACGTTTATTGTTTGATTAGTAGGCTGTTGTGGCTGCTGCGTCACTATTTTACTACTACTGCAAACTGGAAAACTTCAAAAAGAAGCCACCAAAAATTGAAATAACAAAGGGATCGAATGACTGACACTAATGATATGAACGTATGATAAATTCTTTCTCAGAATCAGCCTACATCTGTTTCTCACACTTGGATTCGGATAATGAAGTCACCAAGCCCAAACAATGCCTTCCTTGTCGCTTCTCCCAGAATAAATGAGTTTTAGAGTTTAACAAAAAATGGACCCTTGTCACTGCACCAGAAACATGAGAAGATGAGGAGAGATGAAACATATGCAAAATAAGAGAGAACTGGACCAGATACAGTTTGGGGAGTACTGATTGAAAGTCTTTACGAAATACAAGATAGACTAAGTTTAGATACAGCATAGTTTCAATAAGTACGTACGTAGCTACTCTGCCTGGGAACTACTCACATCATACTCGTAGTCCCAGATAATTGTCAAATCGCAATATATTCTAATTAATTCGTGATAGTACCATCCTTTTCCTATTATATACTGCAATCCACTCCAATTCCTTCCAACACAACGTAATAAGAAAATACAGAATCTTGAGATTTACATAAAGAATAATCTAGACTAAAGTAACAGTTGATACAAAGTTCTGTCTCCAATCGCCAAGCCTTATCGGCCTAGCTATTAAGTCACACTTGTCAAGCCTTCAATGAGTTGTGGATCACGGGTGAGGGTCGTGGCGTGGTGCATGACAGTGTTTCAGATTCGTGAGGAGACAAGAAAATGTTGAAATAGTATATTCTACGTAAGTAGCTTTGTATTAATTTTATTTTACTGGTAATCGTATGGTAACCTTCGACAGCATGGTACTTGAAAAGGTATGAAAATGTATTTGAGAGTGAGGAAATGAAATCTGCATCTTTTCATGGGAACCCAGCTACTTAGGCTTCTTGGAGTTCCTTGTCAAAGATGAATTCTCCAAGTCCCTTTCCGCAACGGTTGAGTTGTGTGACGAAGCCGGCCAGTTCCTTGATCGACTTCACTTGCTCTTCAAGAAATTCCGTTTCCAAAAAGTCACACAGCTGTGGGTCTCCGTTTCGGGAAGAAATTCCATGCAGTTCCAACAGAGTCTACAATTGAAGGTCATACGTATTAATTAGACGCTCAATTTGGTCCGATAAATATCCTACTGTTTTAGTCAGGGTTAAAACACCCGGGGTTTGTTATTTGGTCATGGATACATTTTTTTGTTAGCAGACTATATAATGTTTTCAAAACGCTTTATTACAGAAACAGTTGGCATTGCATTAATTATAAATAGCTCTTTGATTAATTAAGCAATTAGGCTTTCGGAAATATTAAGTCAATTCGACAAACAGAAAGTCAAAAGCCCAGGAAAATATGCATTTTTGTGTCACTCAACTTTCCAAGAATTGCATTTTTTGCTCCGGTTTATTTAACTTAAGTGCGTCTTAATATTGAATTAATTCGAAAACCAGAGCATTGCCTACTGCTGTTAATGCTACGCAGCATTGAAACCACATCTTCACTCAACCATATGCTAGCATAAAAATGTAAACGAATTTTCTCCGGTCGAGTAAATCCCATGAGGAGAAGTTAACCCTGGAATTAATTGGTGAAAATGATACGCACCTGATTTACAGTTTTCTCCAGTTCCAGAGCTGCTGTAACAGCTTCCAAAGGTGAATTCCACTCATCTCTGGTTGGTTTAGCCACAGGTTGCAATACAATTCGTCCACCACGCTTATTCTGATAAGTCATAAATTTTTCAGCGTGCTCGCGCTCCTCATCAGAAGACTTCTTGAAAAATTTGTGAAACCCAGGGAGGGCAACGTCTTCACGATCAAAGTAGTATGCCTGCAAACAATATAATGTTGAAATTCAATTTACTTATTACGGGACAAAATTTTCTATGCTATCAAAAATTGGAGGAAATTGAGACTGGAAAGAAATACGGTTATGCTGAACGCAAAACGCAAATCTGTAGTGCAAAAATTAACTTCTGTCGTGTGTTAGCTTCGAGTGTCACGAGAATCCGGGCTTGTTGCCCGAGAAGTTCGTCGCTTGTAGCACGCCAACAAGAATCTCTGATTCTCTTCTTGCGCTCAAGGTATGTCTTGAGAATACTCGCTACGTCACCGGTCGTACTCGAACTCTCGGCCATTCTAAATTGTTCTGAATCTCTAGCTAGGTCAGATGCATAAGCAGCAATTATTTGCTAGTACTGCTGTTCACAAATTACAATACCCGACTGACTGCCTAACATGGAAACACATTGTACGCCTACCGAATTTACAATTCGTCTTCTTTTTAATTATTTTTATTATCCGTTTAAGTCGAGGCAGAATCTAATCATTCATAATAAAAGCATATCCAAACCAAAGCAGCAGTATTCAATCTCTTGTTAACTTTCAACGTCCGCTCAACCAGATACCTGTAGGTATCGATACAATTTTTTTCAAGCAACTTGACAGTCCTTTATAGAAAAGCTACCCTTACAAAATTTAGTGTACGGCATTGAAGGATGTTTTGAGAAAACGACGTAACAGATATGCCTATATGTACTAAAACTAGCCAAGTTTATTTGTTATCTCAACACTATGCACTCGAGTGATAAACTGACATTAGCCGTCTCCAGCCACTACCTTCAGCTAAATATCAGTCTGCTTCTTAATATTATTACTATTATAACTCTGGAATAATGCAAGGAAGTTTAGAATGCAGAGAAGTGTGTAATATTTACATATCCCTGCTCCTTATCTTATTGGATGAACAAGTACTCTCTTAATATTAATAAATTCTACGCTTAAACAAATAATAACCGCATGTAAATAAAAGCGTTTGAACGAGACGAGGATGGAATATTCTAGGCTCCAGATTTACAATTGTAAGAAGTACCTACCCAGCCATAGCCACTCGAGCATCGAGTGTCACAAGACGAGACAGCCAAACAAAACCATCTATTATTGTAACATTTGGAGATTGAGATGCCTGTGAACTAATGCAACACTACTGTACAATAAAATGCGATTCAGCAAGGTTCCTTTCTCAGTAATCATCTCGGCTCAGAACCATAGTGCTCCGAATGCGCCTGAGGTTGTAATGTACGCATTTACTATTGTATGCCTCTGCTCCCCTGCTTGACTGCAACAAAGCTGAGTTATGAATTGACCCTGACTCTCTTTCCTCGACTTTGACCATTCGAAGGTCGTGAGACCATGAACCGTGACAATCTGTTTTCTTGTACACGAGAATAGGTGGCCATGTGACTAGGTTACAAAAGACACACATATGCATATGGGTTGAATGTTGAATTTACTACCCTCACTTGTTGCTTGTGCTCCTATGTAGATAATATAAGGAACAGAATCAGGCATCTTCAGAGTTTTTGGTGATTTTTTACAGGAATAGTGTACCGTGCTTTAACAATAGGTGTATGTTTTATGCACACCCTTACGGAATAGAAGCTATTGGGATGACCCAGCAAGTATCTAGTTAGTGCATTTTGTATATGTCATTCCATATGGAATGGACGCTTATTTATATTGTGTCTGCCAGGAGGAAAGGAATAGCCTAGCCGGGCTGCTGCTGATCGGAGGAATCTTGCGCCGTGGAAACTCCGAATCGGCAGAGAACATATCCGATCTCCTATCTACTGCGTAGTTACTACGAGAATCAGCTTTGCTTTTGTGACTACAAGTGTAAACTTCCTTTGGCTTTCCAATAACAGATTACACGTCATACGCATCAAAAATGCCATTTTCATCAGCTGAGGCGTAATATGACAATGCATCTACCTTGTTCAGAACGTTTTGGAATCAAGTATTGCAAACGAAACATATTTGCCCTCTGACAACTTGGGAATAATTATGTCGTGGAACTTGAGAATTAGTACCATTAGGAAGATTGTAAGCAAGAGGCTAAAAATAGCGTCTCTCATTGATGAGCACAGAACGTCGTGACCCGAGTGAAGCTCATTATCGCCTAGATTAATCCAATAACATCTAACAGCCCTCTTTACGTTACACATTATAATTATACGTTGTCCGATGGATGGCCATGAAGGAATGACTTTCTATAGCAAAAAAATGGTCTACACGAGTGGGTTTTAGCTGCGTTGAGTCCTCGCGTGCGTTAAGCCTCGCGAGCAGTGCTTGTGACAATAGACACTTGATTTTCCTCACTCACCATGGACATGTAGACATAGCTGGCGTAGAGCTCCATGTTGATCTGCTTGTTCACATTCGCCTCGCACTCCTCATGGTAGTTTTGGCGACAGGCGGAGGCGTTGGCCTTTGACATGATGGCTGTAGTGTGGAGATGTCTGGGAAGGAAGAAGACTTGAGTTTTTGAGAAAAAGATTCCGGGACCTGGTTCTGCCTCTCGTCCGCTTCTGACTGTGTCAAGTGAGGAAGAGTGGTGGAGGAGCGGAGCGCCTGAGCTTTTACGCGGAACCCAGCTCGGCCCTCGGCCACAACGACTCGGCCCGACCACCCGGCCCACCCAAGCCCCGCTCAGCCGACAGCAAGCCAAAGACATGTTCGAGCCCTCTTGGGCTGAGGCTACGAACACTACGGCACTGAATGTAGTACGAATGACAGGGACCAGGAGGGTCCAGAGTTCACATCCACTCTTATAACTACGGCTAAGGAAACTTTCCGTCTTGGACACTAAATCAGATCTCGTCCAAGGAGAAAAACAGTAGAACTCGTCATAATGGGAATGCTTGTTTGTTTGTTGTCTGGTCACACAACTCTCCGCAAACACTTGTCATGGCAACAGGAAGTGTTTGGAATTATTGTGTTTGGCAGTAAAAGCTAGACATTCAAACATTCAAAGGTCACTCAAGCGCACTAATTCACGATTAATCTGTGATTCGTTTCTGCTACATCCCTTTAACACTAGTACCAAAACAAATGCAGGATTATTTGATTTTTAGAGAAAGTCCTGTGGAACTAATCTATGCTATTGTTTTAACTTGTTTTGTTGCATCGGGTCGAATTGAAAAAACTGTAAATGTACTCACTGTAAGTTGACAAGGAATTTGCAATTGTAATTTGTAATGCACGGTGGAAAAGCTTCCGATCCGACTGAACCTTAATTGCTGCAGATTCCTAATAGCTTATAGCCTGTTCATTATGAGATTGGAATACTGCAAAAATATTGATTAGAATGAGTTTAGAGTTTTTCATTCTTCCTGGTAATCAAATGTCCCTGAATGGCTGACCAACTCGCTGTGAGCAGCTCTGTGGAAGCCTCCAACAGCTGACGGTCTAATATCCATATTTTCTGTTGTGGTTATTCTGCCTGATCATCTCCCAGCTCAATTCCTTATTGAATTCCTTATCCAATGAGCTAACTACCGTTAACTCAAGATAACGCACAAAATCAATCTTTTTCATGGTAAACCATTATTTTTGGGTTATAATTCTAACAAAAAATTCCATCTGAAAGGTTTTTACAGAATTTTTCCTTGCAGCATGTTGTCCGGTTATAATATTTTTGGAAAACTTAACCTTTTACTAGAAATTCAATACATTGACACCATATCTAATCACACCGAGTCTTAATGTAACTGAATATAACATATGACCTCGATTTACATTTTGAGGTCAAATGTTAAAGGAAACCCACTTCGAGGGAGCAGGAGTTTTTAACCTTCTTCATCCCAACTTTTTCTTTCCCGTAGCATTTACCCTCCGGTTTAGTTAATTTTTAAACCTATCAAGAATTCACTCTTACTGTATATTGCATGATATTTATTTAATTGCAGTAGTGCAGTTAATTTTACTTCAAATGGCAAGTGGTTTAGTTCGTGGACCCAGCCGCAGCTCATCACAACAACTACATAATTTACTCCGTGTAATATTTCTGTCAAATAAACAAGAGGATGGGCTATGCATGTTTCTGTGTACGCTTGGCAACTGGAAATCCAAATCAGGAGATCGCTACTGTTAAGGACTTTGGAAGAAGCATTAATCTGAAAGTCAGATTTCTAAAAAATTCTGCATTCGCTGATTAACTGGAAATAATGTACACAGTTGAACGTGATGACGTACTAAATATGCCCTAGTTTTCCATACAAAACTTCATTGTTTCATGTCCCCATCAGCTTATATCCTCGAGTGGACATTCTCAAATTAGAACAATAAACCGTAAACAGAAGTGAATGTCCTGGTTTTCTGGGTTAAGGTGTCTTCGTGTTTGTTTGTATACAAAAATACTTTCGTGATAGATAACAATCGATGTAGTAATCATAGAGGCAACAGGCTTGTAAGGCAGTTAATTGAAAGAATATTGACCCCGTATTTCTATTGACAATTGTAAATCTAAGCTAAATAAGATTTGTCATCTGACCCTAAAAAAACGGCGTCTGAAAGCTTGAGCGGCAGCAATAAAGAATTGTCTTGCAGCATGTCCGAATCTTCTTTTTTTTCCGCCCCTTGTCCAAGTTCGTGGCTCGACAGCCGAGTTGTTGAAACCGTGCAAGTTCTTGTAACCGCCGCGTCCCCAAAGCTCCAGCATCTTTCGACGTTTGCGCCGTTCATCCTTGACATTCATCAAGGGATAGTGACATTCTTCTACCGGCTCGATTGTCGGGAAGTAACCAATTAGAATGTCAATTGTGTTGAAGGCATAGCGGTTTACTACGTTGAGAGCACACGTGCTCACGCCCTTCCTATTCTGTAAAAAAAGTCCATTGAAATACAATATTTGCAATATATCCTGTTTATTTCTGCACCACTAGAGCTAGATAACACATGAAATTCTCCAAATTGTTTAAAATTAAGAGTGGCCCATATCAGACATGGATTAATATATTTACTTACAACCATATGGTGCTGACAACCTAGTTCAAGACAAAATGCTAAATCATAGGATTTGAGAAACTCTTCTGCGAGCTCTTCTGACATGAACAATTGGTCGCAGATAGCTCTCTCTGAATCTTGAGATTTGGGGTCGTCAAAATTCGTCAAGACAGGCAAGGCGTTTTCACTGACTTCGGAAACCTTAATTTTTATAGATTTCGGCGCGCAGCCATAACGGGCAGAGGCATTAGGAATTCGTCTAGCTCGAAAGCGACCATCGTCAATTCGACTGGGTGGGACGAATGCTAATAAATCGGGTTCGTAAATGCTTTCAGTTCCGCTGGAATATGCTGAAACCGGACTGTTCTTATGATATCCTTGTATATATTGATTTGCTTGAATTGTCTTCAAATAGTTCAAGAAATATTCCTTTCCAAATCTTGCAAATTGTTGAAGTAATAGACTGAAGGAGCAGATTCTAAACTCCATTGTGACACCTGAAACCAGAAAATACAATTTCATGAAACTACTAATATTAAACCCTGGAAAACGTTTGGAGTACAAGGAAGCTTACCGCACTTCTGCGTGAGCCAATTTAAGCATCCCTGAACAATATCAATTTCTGAGCGTAAGCAGAACAAACAAGTCGAGGAATTAGGAATTTCTTCACAAGGATGCTGCAAACGTACACAAACGTATATAGAAATTCCTTGTTGCTCAACATTTGCAAGAACTATGTGTGGCCTTACATTCTTCATAAATCTGTCAATATTTCTCAGTATTTCGGCATAGTTTCGGCATCCATTCTGAAAGGGCGGGGCAGGATTTCCAAGAGTTCTTGCACTGGCTCTAGCAGTCACTGCAAAATTCCTGGGTATGGAGCCTGTTATAAATGCAATTCATGCATGTAGACGGTTGACATCATCTTTAATCTTGTAGATGATTTAAATATCTTTGTTTTGGAATTTACCTGGGTCGATAAGTGTAGAATAATTATCAATAAGACCTTTTTCCATTGAAAAGGAAGCCAGTGCAACTTCGGCTGGAATGTATGTCTGGTTCTCTGCTCCGCAATAGGAGCTGAAGTTAATGAGCACAAATTCTTGCTTTAGTGGATCTCCAGCGAAGCTAGCCAATAGTTTTCTCGTATTTTGCAGACCTTCCTGATCCACTTGTTCTGCTGGCGTTTCAATGTCCTCCATGTCTCTGTGGGTAATCAACAATGAGAAAACTAATTTTAAGTGACTTCTCGAGTACTTTCTATTGTTCTATATTAAGTACATTCAATTGTTTGACTTTTTCTTAATAGTTTTGTTTGTATTTATATCTGCCTGTCCGATATTTTCCTTGATCGGATTAGATGAGTAATGTAATGTAGTTTCAAAAAAGCTATGCAGTTGTCAGGTTGCTGATCGCTCTTAAAGAAATTCAAAAAAGTTCTTGCTGGCAAGGTGGTTCGTTTTGACTTGATACAAAAGTCTAGCCTCTATTTTAAACCAAAACAATTAGACTAAACATCGCCAATTTCAACTTTCTAAAACTTCAAGGAGCATTTTTATGGTTTGTTTATCGTCTAATTACAAGGTTAACACAAACACTGAGTCGCAGCTACTCAACTCGAACGGGTCATACTATGAGTTCGCCACCTGTTTTTTTAAAAAATACATGCGCTCGTTACATGTTTGCATAATGTCCCTTAATTGTTAGGTAAAAGTTCAACGCAAGCTACAGGCATAATAAATCCATTTAGATCATTACGATTAACGGTGGATAATTAAGCTCAAGTGGATGGCCGAATTTCATTTATGCGTTGATAATGACTGTGGCCAGGATCATGTAAAGCATTTTAACTTTTTCTGTTGTATCTGGCTGCACAATTATCAATAGAATGTCAAAGAGCATTTTAATAAATAAGAAAACCAGGAAGAGCGGACTGTGAAGCGACTGTGACTGGGCTCGGTATTTTTTTTTAAATGTTAAAAAAGATGTATACTTCTAGATTGTATTTAGTTCCAATATTAGTGTGCAGTGCCTCAAAACAGGTGCTTAAACTCAGATGGAGTTTTTTAACAATTAATATTAAGTGATGCTAAGTTCTGAAATTTATACAAATGCTTTACTCATCATTCAAAATGTGTAAATACATATTACAATACATATATTGTTCGCTCAATATATTTTTTTTGTGGGTTTTTAAATAGCATTTTAGAATACTTAATTAGCGAGCGGGGCATTGATGGCTGAGATAAATGTCAGAGCCGTTTCATCATGTGCTGATCTGACGGTGAGCGGAATGACGAGAACTGAGGTTTCTCTTTGAAAAGTACCAGATTTGCTACAAGGAGGCGCTGCACTAGAAATGTTTTCTCTCCTTCCTCAACTCACTTTGCCTTTCTTCATTTGGGAGGGAACGGGCTGCTTTCTCTTCTTTGGGTCTTCCAAACGGCTTTCCAAACGATGATGATGTCTGGAATTTAAGAATTAAATTAAATATTTAGAACCTGACCACTTAAATACCTTAAGCTTATTCATATAAATACACCCACTGTTATTAACTTATTGAACATCTGAATTTGGTGGATTTACTGGCAACACGAAACAATAGCATCAGTCTAAAAAAGACTAGCGGCTAACGAACCTGTGCCACGCACTTAACTTATGACAGGATATTGGGTCAATTAACCGAATTTCATACATACTGCAGAATTAATCAGCATGCTGCTCTACTTTAGTTTAAGCTCGAAACACGTTAATCTTCAATAATTCATTCCTGATGCAGTTGTAATGACAATGACGCTTCACGTCCAAGCTAAGGTGGATTACAAAATCGGACACATTCATGCATAAACACCGACACACAGATATACTTTAAACGGTGGGTTTAATTAAAAAAACGATTTTCGGGAGGTCTTTAAACAGAAACCCATAGATTTTTGCAATCAGGATTGCAGATACTTATTTTAGTGACCTTGCTAGAGAAAGTTTGAATGGTTGTGTAAATTGAAATCCTCAGCTTAATGTTAATTTATATTCTATTGGCCAAATTTCATGTACAACGATTCCCTTTGAATTGATTGTTTGATTGATTGATTGACTTTTTTTTTCAATGTCAAGAATGGGTTAAATACATCTTAATTTAGAATTCATGAAATATTTCTGAAACGGTGATGGCACTATGCAGTTTTTTTCAATGATGTATTCTATAACAGCAAAAATTGTTGAGTAAATGCTATTCTATATTCAGTAGCATTACGGTGCACAGAATATTTAGATATAATGTATGGTATTCTACAAACGGATCTCCTTCACACTGCAATGATGTCATTTAACTCAATTTAATGTCAATAATCATTTTTGATGTTCTTTCTAATTTGACTAATGAATGGATGCGTTTTAGTACTTGAGCAGCTTATTGGTTTATGTTTCACCTCAATGTTAAATACAATACTTGCAGCTCAAAATTCAAATCTCAGAGAAGAGAGGAGGAAGAAAGCAATATTACTTCCATTGATAAGAGCGTTCGTTCACCTTCATTGATGAGATGTTTTTGTTGCGGCTCATTCGGTAAGCCTCTGCGGTTGTTGTAAGTTGTGCCAGACAGACGTAAACTGATACGTACTACTAATCCTACAAAGAGAATCCAGTACAATGGCGTCTTTATACATATTTTCATTGTCGTGCTGTTTATAAACATCTAATTTCTATTTATATCCAGGAATTAGGTTTTACGTCCTTATGCATGCATATATGATTTTATTGGAATAAGGTGTTGAACTTATCCAGAATATTTGAATAGCTCTAGAATCCGGTTCTTTGTATTCCATTTTATTGGTACAGTAGAACTAATTATGAAATACAAGATAAGTTATTCGATTTTGGAGAACCGTTAATTGAATTGCACCAGGGAACTCAAAGCAAGTAGATTGTCTTTGTAAGGCCATTGGCTGAAATTCAGGGCCTTCTAGTGCGTAATCTAAGCACATAAAGACGATTTACCCGGCTTGGTGTGGCAGTGTATACCTAGTATATGCCTGCATTAAGAGCCTACTGAAGAGTGTGTCCAGGATTGAAGACTCACCTTTTGCGTACTGACCTCAGATCCGTCAGTAGGTCAATCAAAGCCTTGGATTGCAAGGATGATCTAAAATTAGACCGTGTTTGCATTATCTATTATGAGCTTTAGTGTGGCAATGTTTTGGGCGTTAGACCTTCGGGCCTGACGCACACATATTAGTGGCAATTATTGTTTCTCGAACCAGGATTGGCTGGCAGAGAGGAATATTGATTCCTTATATCGTCTCTGATATTAAAATGACGACAAAGGCTTTAGGGAGAAGTGGGTCAAGGTGGCGAAGAACGTAACGCGTTGAGTGTGAATAAATTATTGCATGCATGTAACCGTGTATGCAGTAAAAGAGCTCCAGACAAGAATACGTACGAACCCAAAACAAAGAATAGACACACCTGTGAACACTCCAACCTTTCACAGAATATGAAAGACCCGAGCCAACATTCGTACCGAAATACTGTCAAAATTCAAAACTGTACCGTGGAACAGGAGATCCAACTTTGTGATTCTATTTTTAACCGTAATGCCTCCATGGATCATGAATCATGAATCAGAATGCTGTTACATCCAAAAATCCATTTAATTACAACGTGTGAATTATGTCAGGAAAACTGATTTTAATTGAACTGTTTTACTCTAAGAAACCTTTTGATTTGCATTCATTTATTTTTGATTTTTTGATTTTTTATTATTTAAATATTACGAATTGCGAAGCAATGTTATTTTTGCGATGGATCTCATGATGTACTTCAAAAATTTCGTAAACTAATCTTCATTTAATAAAATATGTTTCTTAAATGGAAACAGCCTAAATATGGGTTTATGGTACCTATTCTTGGACTCTCGGTAGTTTGTTTTAATTTGAGTTAATAATGCATTAAATGGGACAGCGACGACATTCACCTGGAAAGATATCCGCGTTCCACTGAAACATTATCTGTTCACCAGCTAAACCCAAACTGTAAAGTGTGGTCAGGCTACTGGGCTGGGCTAAATATCGTGTCATTGGATTGAATTTCCAATGCTTAAGTTGGGTTAGGTTTGCAGGAAATTTTTAAATCGGAAAAACTATTCGAAGGGACTTACTCGGTAGGGACTTTCTCATTTAACCCATTATATTGATATTACACGTACCCATAGCATGTAGTGTGTTCTCTGCGAGTATCTAAACTAGTGCACTGTGTATCTAATATTTACTTCGAGTAGTGGCAAATCATTTTTTAAAAAGAATCCGTTTTATAATTTATACATACTTAGGCATATATTATACTTAATTAGAGGAATCCATGCCAATCCAGATATGTGAGCTGGCAAGGGTTGAAAAGGACTTTAAAGCCATACACATAACTTATTCTGAACACGGGAAGAAGCACTAGCGCAGCAGCGCCCAGCCTAGCTGGAGCAGCTGGTGTGGGTGTTAGCTCATTAGAAGCATTAGTCAACGTCCGGTTGGATGCCTGAGTCCGTCCGAACAAATGGTGTTCCGTTCCAGGTAACAATAGATCCACCGCTACTCGTGTATGGTTTCAAAAACAGAATTGAATCCTTATTACACAAGTTGACAAAAAAAAGAGAAAATCCGTTTAGGCCGAGAAGAGTCGATAGAAACCTTAGAGACGCGGGAGAGAAGTGGAAGTGTCATTAAGTTAGAGCGTAGAAGTGAGTCAGAAGCTCTGTATATTCTTCCTCACATTATATTTTTATATTATTGAAGTGGGCCAGAAAGGAGCTTGAATTTCTGAGGAGGCCATACATGATTTTCACTGACTTTCACTTGGATGGATCCAGCTCTCATTAGGAAAACCACTGAAATACTTTCCACATGCTTTCATCAGGCTCATCTTCAAGATCCACAAGCGGAATTCCTAAGAAAGACAAGTCCAAACCTATTCTTAGCCTCCTCATCCGCATTCAATTACAAAATAAAACCAAGTAGCCAAAACTTGAGTAACTTGAGCTGAGCAGCATTCACATGACAACCGAACAGGCGAATTATTTGGGACACTGACTGGCGATCAGCTTTCACAAATTAATTACTTGCAGCCCACGAACTAGTGCTAAAGCACTGAACCTTAGATCGGATCCTGGGTTTATTAACTGGATTTAATGCATGCATACATACATACACTTCCGAGCAATTCCGCCCGTTAATATACTTCTGAACATGTTATTAACATATATAAGTTTTAAAATTATCATGCTTGAGTTGCTTGAAGGACGCCGTGTTTCACCTGGAATCTTAGGGTTGTTTGCCAAACTACAAAACCGGAATCATACAGAAGTAGAGAAAAATAATGAAAACTAACTGAATTAAACATATTTACCAAGGTACGACAGTCATTAGCTCGACGTGGCTTAATTAAGAAAGTGTATCGGGATTTTCATGAAGCACCAGGACTGAGCACAAATAGCGTCAATGGAGTAGGCAGGCGGTTTTAAAATCGTGGTTATACACCCATGGACAAAGTAGCTAAATACCCATGGTTTACACTGTACGTACACCATTTGAAAAACAAGTTTGATTGATTCTACCTATGTTATGTTAGGTTCTTCCGAAAAGTCTAAAATTGAGTTTTCAATGGGTGTTTACCAACTTTCTCCATGTGTGTACTACACCGCACGGGACCTAATTCTTAATTCAACCCACATATGAAAAATCCATCTTTGGCTTTTCGAAACAAATAACATACCCTAGGTATTTAGAAGTAAAGCTGCTGAAAGCCTTTAACTTAAGGACGAGAGACGGTACCTCATCTCTATATTTCAAAAATTTATTTTATGTTGTAAAGCATAATGCATAAATCAAAAAATCAAAACTACCATGCAATGGCAAACATTAGTCCCGAAATAAGTGCCAATTTTAGCTAATTTTATTTAAACGTTGCTAAAATAACTTGCATAAACCTAGTGAAAAACCACAACGGTTTCTCACTCAGAATATATGCATGTTATGTTCTTGACATTTAAATGAAATTAGCAAAAAAAAAATTGCACACTTGTAGGGACTAATGTTAGCGATCGCATGGTGGTTTTGATTTCTAATTTCTGCATTACAATTTGCACCATAAAATAAATTATTGAAATATAGGGGTGGGGTACCATATCTCGTCCTTAACCAAACTAGAATCAATGAAACTTTATTTTCATTTTGTTTTCACCATTCGGGCTTACTAATACTTACCAATGGGTGCATACGGCTTTAGCCCTGTTTATTACTTCATCCCATGGCGGAAACACCTTGGAAACTCATTTTTCAATTTCGAAAGAACCTAAAAATAGCTATAATTAAAGGAATTTCCATTGAACGCTTTCAATCTCATCTAACTAAATTAAATATGTGACCTTACATTGAGTGTCCCTAATATTTAATTGATGAACTTGGGAATAACATTACTAGGGATGACCTGCAACTGAAAGTTGAGAAGATGCAAATCTCGGGAAAGTTTTTGGGTGGAACTGATAAGTACACAGACGGACAATAACATTTTCTTTTTCATTACGGACCAAACAATATATTTACAACAATGTACTCAGTGGCATGGAACTTACCAATTTATTTTTAGTCAATATCTTCGTCTACAGTTTTACACAAATCATTTCTACAAGAATAACTAATCTTCCTCATCAGATGAGAGGAGTTCATTGGGAAAAGTTTAACATTGAACATATACGAACAGGAAAAACACGTGTGTTGGGAAAGGAGAAATAATATTGATTGGGAAAGCATACACAAATGGGGAAATCTTGAGATTAGCCAATTCATTCCAGGTGGATGGGATGAAGATCTCAGTTCCACTCGGATTAAAATAAGATTTCTAACAAGCTATCCCCGATCCATCTCCTTATTTACGACGTAAACAGTAAACATCTTTTCAATTACACAAAGAGACAATTCTTGGACAAACAAGGTTTCAAAAGTAGGCTGAGAGAAGACGTCTTCGAAGTTTATGTTGTGCCAAAATAGCCGCTGTCACACGCACAAGAGTGTAAACAAATCTTGAGCAATGGCCAGCGGCTTTTATGGACAACGAGGGAGCCGGGTCCGAATCGGGTCTTCGACTTGAACGTTGATGCAAATGATGAACCAAGATTCACATAATTGAGTTCTGACTGTATACAACTTATACGCAATTTACACCACTAGACAATATTACTTGGGAATTTGTTACACTTGTGCTGAAAATAATTCAAATACGTATGTCCTGTCTTCAGTGTCCAGCTGGTCCACTTGAGGTGTGTTGGACTCTGGACCCGTTTGTGGGTCCACTAAATCAAGTACTGCGAGTGCAGCTGAGCACTGAGCAACTATTTATACCCTTGGAAAGTTTTAATTGGATTTATTATTCTGCTCTGTTCCTGTGACCGGAGAGAAGGAATCCTTAGGATCGTCCAAGCGGACTCGGAGCCTGGTCACGCAATCAGAGTGTCGTATGGGGATTGTTTGGTGAGTGACGGACCCCAGGTAGGCCGGTTCTCTCGTGTTCCAGCAGCCGGAGTTGAGGGGTCCAGCCAAAGCTCCTTTTAAAAATGGGAAATAAGATAAAAAAAAGTTGTCATGTTGTAAGAGGATGAGTGTTGCGGATGGAGAAAAAGGGTTTCTCCAAATAAGTACACCTTCCAGGAAGAAGGAATTGAAACCTAAGCCCCGTGCAGGCCCCATCATAACCTACTCAGCCCATGCCAATCATGTGTCAGCCACTTTCACAACTGCTACTCACAGCCTCACCAGATTATCTGCAAGTGTGACATTCAGCAGTCCACCGGCTTCCCTTGTCCACCTTCCCTCACTCCTTATAACGCTCCTAATGTTTCCCTCTTTAGCTCTATCTGCCCGCTTGTGAAGCGTTAGCACCCATACCAATGGTCCTAGATGAAGCACAGCTTCTGCCATAGCAACTGAAACAGAAATAGGCCGAATAGTAACATAAACAGTAACAGTTTGAGTAATCAAGGTTACCATTCCAATACAATTACATTAGATTGGTCTAAGGGTTGGTATGTTGGTGTATTAAGTCTCACTTAATTTTGTGATATCCATGGTTATATGTAGTTATTTAAGTCAGGCTAGTCTTTTTAGGTTAGGTTAGGTTAGGTTAAACGCCAGAAAGGATTAGATTTCATGGTGCATAAGTGAGGATACTCAATTGGCTTGGACCGTTTATGCGAAATGGGAAAAACAATGGCCTGGTGATAACATTCGGGTAATGAAAATTCCTTCATGGGTTGCGTGCATGGCACTGATTCGTGGACTGCTAGTAAAATACTATCCTGCCGCGTCTTCATGCAAGGCAAGGAGCATTCAATTCGAATTAGAAGCATCCTTCGCAGGAAGATCTCTCAAGCGGACTGTTCTTGGTCGAACGTATCTGTCGTGTGAAGAGCCCGCGTCTCTCCTCCAACTCTATTTACGTAAGAGAAGGAAGTGCGTGAGCAGAGGCACCTCCCAAAAACCCTTCGTCTACCTTTGCCATTCACATTTTGGAGATCGGGTGCGTAAAAGTGCGTGGGGGAAGAGGAAGCGGAGGCCTCTGCTTCCCAACAAGTTCCCTCCGACTCGAGCCAAGCTCTGGCTGCTCGAGTCTTCACTGGGCCAACGGAAAATCAATAGGCCACGTGTCACCCACCAAAGATTTCATTCAGAAAATCAGCCTGCACTTACTTTCTCAAAGTAATTCCACCCACAATCAGTCTGTCGTCATGGACGACATGCATTGATTGTGTCTTGCATATACTACCAATGTCCTCCATAATGCTCGTCGGGTTAAATACGTAAACGTAACGTAAATTCAGTACAATATAAATTGCAATTTTGGTATATCAGTAGGTTTAGAGCAAGCTAAGTGTACAGTAGGCAGTACAGTACAAGTAGGCTAGATTTAATTTTTTGCTTACTCTATAAATCTAGTTGGATCAGAATATAAGGGAATTTAGACAGGTGGGACATGGCATGCCAACTGAAGGTTTAAATATTTGGAATTATCCATGTACTAAATAATTCTGTATTGTTTTAGATTATTATGAAACTAAATCTAATGTCTTTGTAGGTATGTATTTTTAACTAAAAATGCACGTCTGAATGTATTTTCCGCCTAAGAAGAGTGAGACCATGCTCGAGTCCCTTGATGAGGGCTGGCATAATTTGTTGCTTATTAGTCTAATTGGACGAGGAAGCAGTTGGTCCATTCCCTGCTTGCGTGCGAGAAGCGGAGCTTGTATGTAGGAACTGCGTGCGTACGTGGCTGTGGAGAAAGTGCGTTGGGAGAAAGTCCCTCAGAGAGTTGGTTGAGGAAAAGGTCAGGCGGTGTCTGAGGCCGTGTGCTGGCTCCACTCAGCCTCTTTCCCCACCACTCTCCTGCCTTCACTCGGCTCACTCTGTAATTGGGTCAGACACGAAGTGGCGCACGCACTTTCTCCCAAGGTCCCACACACACTGTCTCTACTCGAGCTGGGATGAGCGGAGTTCTCTCCACGTGGCAAGCAGGTCGATGAACCTGGGCTGGAGCTCCTCAGCCTAGTGCGTCTACGAAGCCCATAGTCCCCTCCCTCCTCTGGCGTCATAACCGACCTCGTATGACGCTATTTCCGTTGGTACGTCACCCCCAAAATACCAGCTCCTCCAAAAAAAAAAATAACGAGGACCCAGAACTCGGGACTTGTTCTCTCTCCATCTCTGGAAAGTAGGTCAATTTCCGATTATTCCAAGGACAGAGCCCAACCAAGCCTCCAACTCACTCAAATCCAACCAACTCAGTCACCTCTCCACAAATTACTCATTTCCCTACACCCAAAAGTCAAGAGTCAATTCATTAGGTCCGCTCTCCACTCAGGCTTCGCTCAGATGGATGAATGTGGGAAATTCTGGACTTGGGCAGACAGAGGCATGGCATGATGCAGAAGGCGAGATTCGTACTGCTAGAGTAGAGTGTAACTAGTGTTTGCCAGGAGAGAAGAAAAGAAAATCTAATTTCACACGTGGTTCAAGTAGAGGAATCTATTATTAGGAGTTGGGAATCTATTTTTAGAGTAAGGGGCTCATTGGCAAGGTGGCAAGAATTAGGATTCCGTTGCGTCATTCCTGGAAATGGGGACGGCCGAGAGGCGCGTGGCTTTGGTACTCGGTGAGGACCGGCCAAATCCGACAGTGTGTCATTTATTCAGTAGGCCAGAAGAGTCAAATCATGTTGACAAGAAGGAACTGGGAAGTTTGGGCAATTCGGAAGAGCTCTCCGTCTTTTCCCTGCCTTCGTCATCACTCCGACCTCGTCTCAAGTGCGTGAGGTGAACTACCCGCCCTTCCTAGATGAGACATTTATTTACTCAATTGGACAAAATAGCCAAGAATCCAATGCAAATATCTCTTAAGTAAACATGCACACAATTAATTATTTTCCATGGTTATTAAAATCTTGAAACAAAAACCCAGCCCACTGCACTGCTATGCCACTCTCGTTCAATTAAGTAGAACTCGGGTCAATTTGCCTAGCCACGGCTTCTCCCCTCAACTCCATTCATGTAATCTCTACGCCGAATATCAAAGTTCACTTACTCACTCCCAATTACAAATTACAACCTATCCCTTTCTAATGAGGAAATAGGATTTCAGCCTAGCTATTTACTGCTGACGAAGGCTATGCACAGTCTACGTACATGCATACGAGTAAAATAAACTGGCAGCCCAGAAATCAGTACAATGCATTTATGCCACGAATATGCAACTTCTAGGTTCTACATACATATTATGGCCATGTTAGAATTTATTCTAAATTAAACACTCAAACACCTTCCAGAATTACACAAATAATCATGTTTTTATACAAACTAGATCTCTTTTTCAATATTCTACTGCAACATTGCGTCAACTGTGTATATTTGCTTTCCAAAGTGTGCAATAGTATTCAGAGTCGAGAGTTTGGTAATATGAACTACATTTACTTATACGCTGAAAAATTGTCCATCTTGTAGGTCACTGTTTCCTGTTCTGTGACTATTCCAGCTAAAATGAGATTTTGAATTTAGCTTGCTTTGAAGATGCACAAAATTACAGGGTATATTGTAACCATTTAATTTGCTAGTTGGAATGAGAGAAATCAGTAGGTATGCATTACGTGGGATAGCTATTTATATTAATATAATAGTAGGTTCCCTTATACGGGCTCTTCTGATTCTGACCATTGACTATGTATGTTTGTGTTAGTTACATCAGTCGGGATACCCACGTATACGAACATGGAATTCTTAAGCTTGTTATATTCCAGGATGCTCTGTGCGTAGGTACTAGCATTTAAACTCAACGGGAAGGACGAAGGACCTATGTATACAATTCTGCAAAACGAAAACGGAATTCCTATTGAAATACTACTCGTAATAATGTGTCAATGCACGATCGAATTCATATGGATTATTTTATAAATGAAAGACTTTGCTTTGATTCGAGCTGAATGAGTTATAGGTATTAGGCATAGGTGAAGAGGATCGTGTATTTTTAAACTCTTTACCCTATGTTCTGTCATCTTTCCTTTCGTTTTGTGTGCGTCGTCACGCATCGATAAATAAAAAAGCCCCGAGCGTCTAATCAAGTAATTAAATTAAAAATTAGCGCATCTTGTGAATGTGAATTAGAGTTGAATTATATAAAATTGTAATGATGATAAGTGATGTAACGATTTTGAATCCCGAATCTGGAATATCTACTAAAACGTTCAATGTTTGCTCAAAAGATACGTAAAATCAACAAAATCGATCTCAAGCCTATACAACTCACTGTCTACACATAAGGTATATTAAGGTACACATAATAAGGTACATAAGGTTTTAATTCAATCTTAACCTATAACGAGCTAAATCATTCGGTGGCGTATGTAGCAGTATATGATTTTTTTTCTTGCGTCAGAAGTTTGTTCTTAGGCTTCTGATTGGTTTTTCTCAAAATAACATCCCATATAAGAACAATTTAATAAAAAAATTAACCTTCGCGATTTTCGATGATGTAAATTCGCAATGCGCCTTATCCTGAATTTTACATTGCGTCATGCTATAATGGAACTAAATCCACTTTTTGGACAACTGCTCAAGCTCAAGTACTCAAATTCACTATAAATCCTGTGAATAGGTAAGTTATCATACTAATTAAATTTACCCCGAAAGAACATGTAGTTAAGTTTATTATGTGCGTACTATTGGAAAGAATTTATTCAACTTTCCGAATTCCGAATTGAGTCATTTGTTATACAAGTAGCAGTATAGGCAGTTCTGGCATGATTTGGCTTCCCAAAACGGTACAAGCATAACGAGTTTCCAACGTCTTTCTCTATATATCTGTGTTGAATATTTAATCGATTATTGGGAAATTACAGTTACATAATGATTGTCGCACACTCCAACTCAGTTTGGTTTGGGTTAATAGGCAATTATCTAGGCAAGTTTTTATTATGAACAACTATAAAATTGCTATCGAATTTGAAATTATGTCCGTCCGTGGACACGATAACGCGAGTAAATCTCAACGGATATTGTCCTGAAATCTTCAATATAAGATTTTTAGTTCACTAGTAAGGCCAAGTTCGAACTTGGGGTGTCTGAGGTCACGGGTTCATACTCAACGGGTCAAGGTCATTTTGGTGGCTCTGTGCAAAAAAAAAACCTAAGCAACGAAACGTTAACTTACCAAATTATGTCAACAACTTTTCCCCTACCGACGTTGTTCTAAATAAATAAAGGCTTCGACCATAAAAATTAACGACGACAGCATCGCTTAAATACCATCTACGCTATTCTAAACGTTAGTTTTCTGATATTCATGTCAATTATTACAATTACAATAGAATATTCGTACATGATTTATCTTCCCAAACTGAGAAATTACTAGCTTAGAAACATTTGAACCAACTCCTCCAAATAAGTAATACGTAGGTACCGCACAAATGCAAGTGAATATTGTTACTGTATCTGGCTAATTAAACTAGAGAATCCAGTGGCGGTATAGCTTTAAACCTAATTGGTGTGCTTTTAATTAAGCGAATCTCAGCAATTGACTGAACACTTGCAGATACAATGCTTAGCAGCACAGAACTGGGCATGATGATTTTTAAAATGTGAAAACTGAAGATCTTAGACTAGCAGCCAAGAAGGGCGCGAAGGTTCAACAACGGTTTTCTAATACTTTCCCCAATTTTAGAGCTGTAAATCTAGGAATGGCGGCCCTTCTGTTTGGAATTAGAATCCCAGGATTCTATGTCAGGATCCCAAGACCTTAAAATGGTGAGAAATTGGGCTATTTCAGCTTATGTTTTTAGATTTTTACGCCACAATTTCTGGAGCATTAAAAATTACAAGATACAAATACAAATCATTTTTGAACATTTTGAAATTAAAAGTATTGCCTGTCTGACTTGAACAATTAACTAATTTAACAGATAATGGTTGTATATCTGTCAAAACGATCGGGATCCAGATCCCGGGATTGCATGAATTTCGGGTTTTCAATGGGAGGATTGAATATCGGCCGGGATTTACAGCCCTACCCGATCTAAGTGTATCCAGCAGCGGGTGCATAACATATGATCTGATTGGTGCACCTATTGAAGTTTGTCCTCGAATCAATTTCCTCGAGTCCAGGTGGAGGACTAATGTCAAAAGCATAGCATAATGCCAAATATTTAGTCACAGACACAGGAGCGATTATTGCAAGTCACAAGAGAGGCCCACTCATTTTTTACGCAAGAGAACCCGAATAGCATTTGCCTACATGCACTATCTCCCAAAGAATGACGTCACTCTTGCCCTTCTTGATGAGCTCAATTCAATTCAAGAAGCCAACATCCTTGAACTTAACAAACACAATTATTATTTACTCTGGGCCAACTAATAAGATCATCCATCCCATGTCTCAAACGCTCCAGCTTCTTTAAAACGCATACTGTGAACACGTGTTTTAGATTATCAAAAATAGCATATCAAATCAAACTACGATATAAGTAAAACCATAGGAAATCGAACTGGGCCAGTATTGGATGTTGATTGGACGCAGAACAGGATGAGAAACGTTCTAAGTCTAATCGAGGATATCTGTAGAAAGCAGAAACACGTGTAGTCTTGATATTGACCTTATCAAATCAAGGATACGAGTAAATCTTATGCCTCAAATCCAATAATTGTAATCTAAACATTCTCTTAGTTTGACTTCTGCTTAGGGTAAGGGTCTCATGCTATGGTGATCCTATGTATGTACTTTGTATTTGAATGATGTCGTAAATAATATTGGAGATAATCTGACTTTGATTGATTCATTGATTCAATTTGATATGTGAGTGGAACAAGAGTGTTCACTTCAAATTCAAAGCATTCATAAGTAATTGGCAGAGTGTGGCCTTTTCCCTAGCAACTAGTTTCGGGCCCAACAACTGGCACTTTTCTGAGATTTCATTCGTTTTAAATTGACTGCTACAACTGACTTACGGACAATCGATCTGTTAAATTAACATGGTCAAAAAATGATCGTAGTCGCCTTAGTCTAGAATTGTTTACGAGTAGGACAATATATTTACAGTTCTTAGCAGTGATCTTCTGTTAAATCTATTATTTTATATTACCTATCTACTGGCAAATACTAAATTTGCTAATAATGAACTACTTTGAAACTTCAATGCCCTAATCACTGAATATTGAATAATTCCTTAAAATATTAGATCTAGAGATTGGAGTGTAATCAACGCAACGTCTTATTTAATTGACTGACACTTGCTATGTTGGTAACACTAAGAATTTTAATAAACCACAACTGAAACCTGTAATACTAACATGATTTTGCATGGACAGCTTTATTTCTACGTGTAGTCAACAAAATCAATAGTGACAAGCATTTGTACTCTAGAAGTTCAAGGATGTTAATTTTGTGCCTAGTCAGATTCTTCAGTCATTGTGTATTTCATTTCTTTATCATATTATAACTATAACGAATTAGACATAGAACATAGATAAGCATATTCTTCGACTCAATGAGCTACGGAATGGATTCACCTACAAACATGTACCTACTTACTGTGCTGACATCTGATATATGAAGTAATGCTACTTGAGAACTTGGGAAATTATTTAAATGGCTGGGTTATATTTTAGTTGCTGGTTCGGCTTGTGCATGATATAATTGATACTTTAAATTTATGTACTTACTGAATATCGCGTTACACAAAAATTTAAACAGTTCTTACTGCAGAAATGCTTCTTAAATCTATTCTAGAAACCTGACGCCCTGAAATAAGAGAAATTTAAACTCTGCTTCCATATCACACATATTCTGACAGTTATTACTGGAACTCGGTGTAAGCTATGTAGCTAAGTTTGGTTGGTATTGGTCAGTTGATCTATCAAATATGACTATAAAGTGTATGTAGCTGTAGCAGAGTAGATGCATGCAACCTTGTAACTATTTATTGACTGATTAACTCCAAGCGTTACACTTTATTATCGACTTTCTCGAGCTGTCAACGCTAATTATGCCATCCACACTCAGGACGATAGTTAAATTTTTTGAAATGTCAATTATTCGTGATCATCCGACATCCGATAGAAATATGCAATTGCATGAACTCAGCATCACTCAGGTCAGATGAAGGACGAAAGGGCCCAATGAATATACTGAAGTTCTTATCCTTGTCATTATCATTAAGTATTACCGTGTTACACCGCACAACGTTGAAGCCTTACCGCTCGTACGCTGGTTCGTTGAGGTTAGAAATCAAAAACACAAAAACTGTTTTCAAAGGTCAAACTTTAAACCCGTCGAAACTCGAGGTTCATGTCCGAGGCCTGAAGATGCATGAACCTTTTTGGGATACGTAAGGCCTCGGAGTTGGAATTTCAAGTTTACAAGCGTCTGCCTTCGTTATTAAGTAGTTAGTTACGTGGATCACTTAGAACTTAAAATGCTGAACTACAGTAAACTACGATAACCATGTTACAGAGCAAAACATGTGACTGAGCTGAGGTATCTTCGCAAAATGAAATATTAAAGATGGTACTAACGTCACGATGGATCATGGTTAATTGAACCTTTGCAATTCTCGCTGCCATTTCGCTTAAGAATAACGTATGTAAGTAGTTAAATTGCGTTTTGGTGTCCACCACAAACCAACCTGCATTTTCTGAATTGGTAAATACATATTTACGGGAGTAAAAATTCCGATCACCAGATTGAAGTCCTTAGTTGTGTAGATCATAATTTACTGAATTATCAATCAATCAATCGAGATCACTTGATAATGGTTTGTACAATCATTTCACATAAATATGTTTCAAGTTACAGATATGTATAACTAAATATCGTTACAAATTGGTAATTATTCAGCTAACTCGTGGATCACGTAAATGAACGACCAAATCGTAATTGATAGTCTCATACAGCATATAATTTCGCTAATTACCAATTTGTAACCAAGTTTTACCTATATTTATCTGTACCTTTAAATGTCTGAATTGATTCGGCAATAGCCATATCAAATGAGCTCGATTGATTAATTGATAATTCAGTAAATTACGAACAACACAAGTCATGGATTCAATCTGATGATCGGAATTTCTGTTTTTTATATATTTTTCGGTGTCCATTTCTCAACCCAATTTCAACCCTGTAAATAGAGGATTTAAACCAAGCACACCTTGTTCAATAAGTACTTGCAATCCATACCGATTGATACAGTGCGTAATAATGACTACTGATAGGTACACTTAGTCTTAGCATAGATGCAATTTAATTTGTACCCTGCTATACAGAATGTAAATATTATAAAAATATATGGTTTCAATTACCTGTTGAGGCTGCAAATAGGCAAGATTGCAACTAAGCTTTCCAGCCAACTTTCTTGTATTTATATATTCTTAATTATATAAACGCCTAGTCCGCAGATGGTGATTGCCAAATACCCAAATATAACGTGTCACTCGAGCCTTATTCACGAAATATCATAAACAAGATATTAAATTACAATAACAATGCTGTGTCTCTAGCAGAGATAATGTACGCTTTCACCGTTGCTTTCCAGGAAATATCAGCAGACAACACTAGCCGTTGTATTAAGGAATTAATATTAGGCACGTGATACTGATGTAACACTCCGTAGTTAAGGCTTGAAGTATAGAATTACCATAACCAAGCTCCATTAAACTAATGGTCAACTGAAATCTGACACAATACATGACAAGCGTCAGTAATTGTAAAATTGGTAGCGGCGGACAATGGGGAAAATATATAGCATATATTTTAAATTAATTATGACAATGTATTGCCAGTCATGATATTGAAGAAGCTAAGTTGATCCTGTTGGTCATTCATTCAGACATAATGCGATGACCCACACGCGCAAAAATAAGGAAATCGAACCGAACCGTAATCGAACCTCTTCGTTGTGTCACTGATTAGCACTTACAGAACCTTGTCATTTTCCAGTTCCATCGAACATCCTAATGACCCCATTATGCCTACAAAGGAATACGTCAACGATTAAATATGTAGGTAGTTCCATATCCGATTTTCTTATTCCAATATATTGAACCCCAGCCTTTGATCTTTGTATTCAGCGTGATTTCAATATTCAGCAACATGAGATACTAAACTACTTGTAACATTCCACTGATTAGAGCTCAAACATTGAATACCATATTGAACGTATTAAATTCAACCCTTAGTTCGGTTTTACAAATATTTATGATTCTTCAATAATCCAGCAAATCTATTTCATATTTATATGCAATTTTGAGCAAGTTAAGCTGGAAAATGTACAAATTATAGGTATGATATATCAAACATGGCGCTGCCGTCAGTCCTGGCCGCCTAATTAATCATCTTCGATCATTTTTGTCTATATTTTTTGAGTAATTGCATGCATAAAAGTTGAGCAGATGACTGAATGAGGGGATGGGCCAAGGGAGCTAACTAAGTTCGGCTGAGACTTGACTAGTTCTAGGTCCAATTGGGGGTGGAGCCGAGGGTGAAAGCGGTGAAAGCATGGGGATGAAGTGAAAAGGGTTGAGCTTACCTCAGAACGAGTGTTTTTTGGGCTAAACCGCGTCCGCCGAGTCAGAAAGTCCTTGAGCAAATGCCCAGCTTCCCTCCTTCTCACATGCTTCCGAGCCGAGTTCAGAAAAGACAAGTTGGTCTAGGGAAAGTCGCTCTCTTCCTTGGAAATCCCAGAAAATGATTCACTCGGACATTAGGCGCCATTCCGCTCTCATCTGCCAAACAGCAGCATGATGCCAAACAATCAGACCGGCTGGACTAGTGCTGCTCAGTGTTAGGAAATCGAACAAAGGCTCAATTCAAATAATCCAAGGTTTCTCCTTTATGCAATTACGTCCTCTCCGATCAAATGTATTTAGATGGCTGATTGCGACATGGACTCAGACCCCTTCACACTCTATGTACATCATCAGCATTAATAAGCTCTCCCCCTATGAAGACACAAACTAGGCTAAGTACCTCGAAACTATTTATTTTCCCCTTCTTTTTGCACGCTCAAAGGAATATTGGCAATGTTATGCAAGCTGGAGGCCTGTCCAGCCGCCTGAAATAATACGGCATACAGCTGCATTTGTAAATGAATAACTTGCAAATTCTTCATACAACCGTTCTTTGTCATTACAGTTTTTTTGCATCCTCAATAATGCTATATGCTAGAATCCTTTATTTGATACGGAGTCGAAATAACTACTACAATAATTGCTCTGTTGCTCAATTCCAGGAGGGAAAAGTGCCTAATGCAATTCGTGGGATGGGGGGTACACTCACTCTCGTCTTCAGTTTGATTGACGAATTACATGCAAGCCTATTCTAAACAGCTTAGCTGGGAACAGATTATACAAAAATACTGACAATAGAAGCAAAGGTGTTAATATACAGTGTATCTTGAAACACCGAAACAAACAAGATCAAACCACGATTAAACTACGAATCTGTTATGTTATCCTTTGTAAATAACTTAAATAAATAGGTACTGTAAAATGTTTTATCCATGATGCGATTTGGGATCTCAGGGAAGTATGTTCATGTGAATTTTTGTAAATTAACCTCCACACACGTATTGCTGTCAGATATGAATTTGGTTGAAATGGATAAATAATACATTTTGACACTTCAGATGCACGCCTTATGCATACTTTATTATGGTAAATCATTAATTAAAAAAATATTTGAGAAGATTTGCATGCAGATTTTGCACGTGCACATGCAATTACATAGATCTCTCGTTCTCGTAAAGAATTGGGCTTATGTAGTGTGATTGAGAAAAGCTCTAGATTTTTTAGAGATTCACGACTTGGATCAAAATTGTTACCTGTCGTACTCGTGGAAATATTGGAAGCCAGGCACGGAGCTGAACTTGAGAATAATCTGAACCAAGCTGCGTGTAACTAGCACTTCGGAAACAATTGAACATTTTCCCGAGTAATCGGAATAATTTTCTGGAAAAGACGAAGCACTGCCCAACTAAAAATGGGAGTTAAAAAAAATGGAAAGTGCGTAATTTGTGCGTGTAGTGGGAAGTGTCTGGGAGACACTGAGGCCGTGTCCAGCAGATCGGATGACAGGAAGAGAACTGTGAGTTTGGGAGCGAAGGCAGGGAGTTGAGTGCGAAAGTGAAACTGAACCCGGGTATGGTTTTTGAATGAGCATTTTGTGAATGAAAGCGAATCGGTGAATGGGGCTGACTCTGACGTCAGAAGGAATTGATTGACGAACCGCCACGTGCCGTTTCTTTTTGGCCCTCGCTTCTCTCTTGCCCGATTCGGGGTTTGAGAACGCTCTCGCACACGCACTACATACATATCTAAGAACCGCTTACGCACTCGGGACGCAACAATCCATTTCCATTCATCTTTTCCCATCTCCTTCCTCTTCCGCACTATAGCTCCCACAGCCAGCCTCTTCGCCCAGCCACTGAGGGAAACAATGGAATGAGTTCACGCACTTCTCCTATGTATCTCACATACATACACTCGCACCAGAGCATAGACAGATCGCGTCCTATTCTCGGATCAGCCTAGCCTACTGCTCCAGTAAGAGAACAACGTGACGCAACTCTGATCCGATTTCCTCACAATCTCTCTCGCACGCCTTTGACCTTAGCCCAGAACAGCCCCAGCACTCCCAGCCACCTCCAGCCTTCTCAGCACTCAGCTCAGCTCCAATTGACAATTCCCAAATTTCTGCTCGCAAAATAAAAGTAGATCTGACGGAAATTATGATACCAGAAGAGAGTTCATAATTTTTTAATAGCAAAATATTTGCTTATGTACAGTTGAAGTTGCCAGTGGGTGATGAATTGAAAAAAAAAATTAAATTAAACTTATTAAAAATTTGATACTTATTTTACAATCTGAAATTATTAACCAATTCCTACATTCCCTCGATCCAAATGCGAAAAATATCATCACGTTGCTCATTGATTCCCAGCCTAGTATGAATCAGACTGAAGCAGAGAACTGGCTTATAGGGCGCACACGCATTTGACACGCACGTAATAATTGCTACACATAAACTAGATCTCAACTTAATCCTAATCTTTCCTAGACTTCCGCTTCTTTCAACTCCCAATGCTCTATACCACTCCAATTATTTTCGCTTCATCAGCAGACCTTCACGATCCAAGACTGTACATGTACAAGCATTATTCCATAACATTCGAAATTGTATTGTGAATAAGGAGCTCAGATTCATGAGGTACGAGATTAAGGCCTAAAAATAATCATTCTGTTCGATGTAGTCTCTGGTCTAAGTTTAAGTTTTAAGATAGTCCAAATATTTGATAGCTGTGTTCAACTCCAAAAATTCAACTCGGTTTGTATCTTCCAATAACAACATCCCTGTTGCTTCTACGTTGTGTTGTTACTTATTAACATGTGATAGCCCTATTGTTTTACATTTTACATAATCCTGTTAGTTCATCCCGACATATATGGCATATAAAGTACTCGGACTCTCGTAGAGGCATGTAAAAACATAAAAAACAACAAAATTCTATTGACGTGTTTTAAGATGGAAGCACATAACAGGACTTCATGATTAAAAGTTGAAAATACTCTATGGTAGAATTGTTGGAGTAGAAAGCCATTTGATTGACATAGCCATATGAAGTAGCAACGTGGCAAACAGACACATTCTGCATTGACTTTGGAGTATTAAATACGTCAGCTTTGCTAATCCAATTTGTACTTTATACTCTAAGAGATTGTCAGATAAACTACAAATATTATGTCAATGAAATGTAAGATAAAACAGTAATGCATCAGCATAAGTTCCGTTCACTATAATTATAATTAGTAATTTCAGTTAATATTCTCATCGTCGGTGTAGAGGAAGATTGGGAAGAACTTTCAGGACATACAGCAAATTTGTTCTGTTTACTTGCAAACAAAGGCGGACATGTGAATAGCATCAACTTCCAACAGTTTCGGACATTGGTTCAACGCGGAACTGGGACAAGTGATCTGATCACAAGATAGTGTGAGGGCAGCGGTTAACAACTACTTACTTTACTACAACGTTCGGAGGCTTGACCGAATTCACTTGGCCGTATTCCACTTAATTCGAATCTTTTTGACCGTTTCTTTTTGTTCGAAGGTGACTTTTGATCGAATCACTACTTAGCCAAATTATGAAAAATGCAAAACTGCGACGCCCGTCTCCTCCGAGACTAAAGGACCACTGTTTACCAAAAATTGCCCTTTCTTTGACCACAAGTCAAGGTTAAGAGTTCAAATTTTGGCTGCTTACATTATTGCTTCCTAAATGCGTCCACATTATCCTCAATTATTTTCCTAAAGACCGCATATACCTGGATCCACAATACTTCCCCAATGACCAAAAAATAAATACCTCCCCAATGATCCCAAGTAAATATTGCCAATACATACTTCTACAATACTTTCCGCTTCTCAACTTACTACCACATTCGTCAAGACGGATTCCTTTTTCAATACACTGGGCTTGTATGATGATTCTATGGAAACTAACTATCACAATCACGCAATAAATCATAAAAAAAAATGAAATAGGTGCCAAAATGCTACGTTCTAAATTAAAAAACCCAAACCTTGGGGGAAAAAATGTGGTTACGTTTTTACATTAACTATAGGTAACAAAAAACTTTCACTTTATTCTTACATTTTATAACACTCGTGTATATCTCTTACCTATCTCTATCTGTCTGTCTGTCCTCTCTATCTCCTCCAAAACCACTGGACTGGACCGATATGGATTTCCGATACCTAACAATTTTGCTAATTTATGGGGCCAGCTGGTTTTGGTTGACCTCTGAATCCGGAACCTTAAACGCAGGTCAACCCTGGGTCAAATTTTAGCACCTAATTTTTAAATTGCATATCAAAATGAGCATATAACCTAAATATTACAACCATACTGTTGTGACCCCTGAGTGATCCTGAGAGGTCAAAATATGACCTTGAGTTTTTATTTGCGATTTGTGTAGCTCCGGTCGTCAAAATCACTGGGAACACACTCTCGACCAGGATTGACCAATCATTTTGCCTCCTTTCTCTCCGCGTCGTAGATAGGGTAACCGGCTCGTATTACATAATTAATTACGTAGTGAGGCGATCTGCTACAGGCTGCTGGTGCTGGTCCTCAAGATGGACTACCACTTGATGGATATGTGAGATCTCGGACGTGAAACTTCGGTTTCCAGATTCTAGTTTCCGTTTCAGTACCTAACCTAATAGTCGGACATTATTCCCTTTCTATGTAGTACAGACATATCATGATCTATCCCGATCCCGATACAAATAAACGGTTGTAACCGATAAGAAACAGGCATAGCAAAGATAAACACAGTACCCTTAAGGAAGCCACAGTATTACCCTTAGTACCCTTTAGAAGGCAGCAGTACCCTTAAGGAAGCAATAGTGCCCTTAAAGAAAAAAAAGTACCATTTAGTTCATAGGTGACAATAGGCCCGTATCTGCTGTGTCGTAGTGTCGAGAATGAATAACTAACCCCATAATCCAAATTATAGCACAGTAGCTGCAGTTTTAGTTCGTAGGTGACAAGACACCCAGTCTATGGTCAGGGCTAAAACACGTAATTGAGATATAAGTGTATAAGGCAGTCGCTGAGAAATATGTCGATGATACAAATCTGGTTTACTCTGACGAATTACAAAATAAGTTAATATTGGTAAATTATATAGAAGGTGAACTTAGTAGAGTAATCAATAGGGAGTTGATAATGAATTTGTTTTGAACACAAATAAAACAAAAATGTTAGTCAAGCCCGTAATTTAAAACGCATTGGTAATTCGGAAGTTATGTTTAATTGCTCTAATATTGAACAATACATGAGTTTGAAATGTTTAGGATTAACTACTGACCTATAACCTTAACTGGGGACAACGCATTCGTAACATTTCTAAGGTGTGTCATTACAGGATTTCTAGCTTGTATAAAATACAAAACGTTATAACAACAGAACATCGGCTACTCTAGGTAATGCACTAATGATGTCCCTTGTTAATTGTATGTATACTATTTGGAGTACTGCTTCCATGAAAAATATCAAACTATTTGAAAAGGTCATGAGAACCTTAGCCAGGTTTATTTCTGGCAAGAGGAAGTATGACAGCATTGCTATTTCCCTTAGAATCGAGCTAATTTAATATTATGTGTATTTTGTACAAATACCAGGGTCTTCCAGTTGAGTGTTTTATTTTAGGCTACGTAGTCACATCCACAGATTTCCTACATTTTCTTCAAATAACGTTACATGTGATTTCCAACCTAGAATTAAATTCGGTTATTTTAATTTCTATTATAGAGCTACCAAATAGCATTATGGAATGAAGTACCTAATGAAATTAAGCATTTAACGTCTCTACATATGTTCAAAAAGAAATTAAAAGATCAATTTTTAAAATTACAAAGATTTCGACTAAATATCATCTAATTATGGTATTGATTGGCAAAGTTAAATACAAAATAATACATGTAAATTTTAATATTGAATAATATTTACATGATTCTGTAAATCCCATTAATGGGTGTGTGTCCTGTAATGTATATGTGTGTATGTGTGCTCAGTTCCAAACATGGTTTCATGTAATAAATGAATAAATAAACTGTACTATTTTTAATGCACTTTCTATTTCTCAATATTGTCCATGTTGAGCCGTATTTATCGTATATAATAGAAACTGAATGATGAAAATCATTATAATTGTCTACGTAAATGATTACAATACGAATAGGACATTTTCCACGAAACATAATATATATTTAAACCAATATATACAGTCATTTATTCAGGCTTCCACAAAATGATTGCATAATGATATAGGACATTTCGGTTGCTTCTGCTAACAATTCGAAAACAGATTCCATGACCTGCAGCAAAGGAATAGGTGCTGTAATGAATATTTAATCGGTTGACGAATTAAAGAACAATACGTGGGTGGTTTAAATTTTTGAATATTTAGTCATATTTTTTTAGCATAATATTTGTACATATGTTTAAGTGGTCTCTATTTGCGGATACTAGTGATTGTAAAATCTTTGTAATTCTAGCAGAAAAACAGAAAAAATTCAAATCAAATAATGTAGAATGCGAGCAGTATCTATTTATTTCTTCAGAACTCAGAATTGAATGGATAAATCCAGGCTGTTCATCTTCATTTCCTAGACCGATGCCACCTAGGCGAAGTTAAAGTAAGTTTCACGGCCTTAACGCATCCTTTTCAGCATCCCAAAAATCCCAAGCCCGAATCTGAGTTGATATTAGTTTTGGCTGGTCCCAAAACGGGGCGCTACATCGAACGGGACATATTGTAAAGCAAAGTAAAAGTTGAATCACCGTTCTCATACCTGTTTCTTTGTTCCTGTAGGTTACGCAACTCTTACTTTATTACCTCTATCCACACACGACTTGTATACTGCCTCACTGATCTTGAAACGAAACAGAGAACGCGGACTTATGGGAGGCAAATTGCAAATGGCATAACTGTTCACTCCACTACTCACATTTTAATGTTCCAGTCATTATATTAACATACTAACGTTTCGGAAACGTTTAGATATGAATCATACCTGATCCATGTTCGAATAATGTAGTAGGTCGGCCAACAGGTAAGCAATTTTCTATCTCTAGCCGAAGTCGGATGCATTTGTTAAAAAAACTAACATTGCCTCCTAAATTAAATACATTTTGTTGATTTGGTATTTTCCTTGTGGATATTGTGAATGTATTTTGCCGGTGGATCCAGAATTGAGCAGAAAAACTGGGAAAACACAACTGAAAGTGTCTATTGTTATTGCTCTACCGAACAAACATTTATTACTTAATTCTGGTTCCGCCTTTTTTAGAGGATTGTTGTACGAACAAGCATTTATGAGCCAGAAACAGAGGAAAATATGTTGGAAATAGAATACCTTTCACTTATTTACGTTGCCTTCTCCTGTTTTTATTTTACCTGAGCCTATAGGATTTACAAGTTACAAGTTGTAAAACAGGACTGGAAATAACTAGAAACCCAGGCCATGAAATCTTTTGGTTGAACCACAAAAACATTGGATGAGCTTCAGTTTTTAGGGATCGGTATGATTGTATGATGAAGATTCGAGAGACATTACTGCAGTTGTAAGTGAATTTGATGTAGATGAAAAAATGCACATAAGGATAAATTTACAAATTCCTATGGTCAGGCTTCCACAATAAATAAAATAATTGTAAAATGACAAAATTCACGGAATTTGATGGTTTCATGCGCGACTAGAGCTCCAGAGGCTGCGGCTTAGAAAATTTATGATACCTAATTACTACTTGTACTTGTAGTTTTATATGTATTAAGTAATTGCTGTAACTCAAATTGACACAGAAATAAACGCTAATCGAATCAATCTATCCATCAATCATGTTATATGCGGACTCGCTGGTATGGTTAGTAATGACTGAATTAATTAATTAATTCCTAATTTGGAATCGAACAGCGAAATAAAATGTGATTACTTGATTTTTTCGTATGTTTTATACCTGGGTCATACAATTTGTGATTTATAAATAATGTGCTCCTGTTAATAATATTGCTTCAAATAATAAAACTCATCTTGGGTAGTTTGAAAAGCCAGAGAGAAGCTCATGTTCAAAACGAACAAGCTTCAAGCTACTATGTAGTAGATAGCCTAAATAAAGGATTCTAAATATATATTCTGCGATTTAAAAAAAGTCCATAATCAAGATATGACGATGATTCATTAAGGCAACATCAAATATCACATCTCTCCGCCCACTTAAATACTTCCAGAATATATAATTAACCCAATAAACAAACTTTCGATACGGTACAGCTTATCAGCTTCCAGCTTATGTTCTGGTTTCAAACATGTTTATTATCGATCATGTGAAACGAAAGAGTTTTTTAAATCCAACAAACTCACATGCAGAAAGTTAGTAAACTCCCATGTTAAACAGTAACTGAAAATCATTTATTCAAACTAGTTAAGTTTGGATTAGGTCAGTTCAATAGATGCTTACCATGAGTATGGACCTTTACGGCGTCGAAACGTTTTCTTACTTCAACCAAAAATAATTGTAGCTGCTCACAGATATAAACAGAATCGTATATGATACATATTACTTGTTACTCGAGACTACTCCTGTACCTAATATAATAGGCATATTGAATTTTTTTTAAATGCTTGCTAATAAATTGACTAGAGTAATGTTTAAAGACAGTTAATACAGTAATTATATAAATAGTTGTGGTTTGTATAACTCCATTCCAAACCAGTTTTATTTGTGAATTCGTATTATAAAATGTAGTTACAATTCCAGAGAATTTAATAAGTCTGCATCTTGTCGTCAACAAATTCTACATATAAGTTTGCAAAGTTTACAGTTCTCAGTACTTTCATAATTGCGCATAAAAAGCAATTCAATTTTTTTTCTATATCTTGAATGCCATTGTAAGGTATGCATAATGGTATGCACCTGGATAAGCGCTAAACATACGTCACACGGCAAATAAATTAACTACTAAATGAAAAACGAAACAGAATCGAATGTGCGAATTAAAAAAAAAAGTACTGCATCACTTTAGAGCTTGGGGCGAAAAGATTTGGCAGAAGATACGTAGGTACATAATAGTGATATATGCATATGAGTTGTCGCTTGAATGGAAAATTGAATTGAGGATAAAAAGTCCAAACCTTGGGAGTGGCTGGAAAATAAATACATAAGCTTTAATTCAGACACATTCGTTTATTACAGCAGGAATGAATTGTGTGTTTCAAAATAGTAGTCAGAGTTGAGCCTCTGGTAGTATACCTGGACTTAACTGTCCAACTTCGTCAGTGTATAATTGTTCTTACCTTGACACACCCCAACTTATGTATGTAAGCCAACAGCTAAACTCGCCTGCAACGTCATTTTATCTATAGCTTAGGCATACGTTAAGGTAGTGGCGTATCGATATGTTAATACCAGTGTTGTGCTAGACACGCCATTAATGTAAAACACAATTTGGCTTGGCAATATGCGATTTTATTGAAAAATATGAATAAGTAATGATTATTATGTTTATTCGAACATTAATTTAGAGAGAACAAAAAACATCACCTGGTCGAAGCATACGTATATTTAATACGTATTTAATGTACGTACATTTAATGTGAGACAGCGTGGGTTATAAAATATTTATTAACAGTCAATAATCTGATGAAAATATTTAAACCGTAGGAATCTGGACACATTATCAGCGTAAACCAGTCTTTGAGTAAAATATGTTGCTTCAAATATTTTAAATAAATATTAAGCATATCTGCATGAACATAATTTGAATTACTTGACGGTCAAGAGTAAAACAGCGTTCACAATATTTTTAGGATTATACTTATTTTTTTATTGGACCTACTGCACACATGGCACGCTTGGAATTTCTTGTTTTCTCAACGGTTCAAGGATTAAGATGAATTCTACAAAAATTCCAATTTAATTCATGGACGTTTATTTACTTGCATTCTGCGTGCTATCAACTAAAGTACCTTATTACTGTTACTTTTAGCATACAATCCATTTAGTAGCATGTGATAAAATGATTCATTATTCCCTTGCAGAAATGCGTACAAGCTGAAAGCCGTTTTTTCTATCTCTAGCTTGGGAGTTTGCATAATTTGGTTCTCATCCTGCAAAACCACTTTGTTCTAATCTGACGACATGATGATGTGTACTGAGCCCTAATGCACAAAAACAGATATACTGCGTCTTACCTGCCCACCTTAACGCAATTTAATGTTAAGGTCAAGGTTTGAATCTTTTTATCTCCACATTATTAGACAGCGTAATAATTCTCGTTCATTCTCAGGGACATTCACTAAGAGTTGAATGTCATCCCAACCACAGCCAAAGCCTCGCGTATTATTGGGCTATTCAAATTGTTGCAATAACATTTCAAATTACAATGGAGGAGACGAGGTAGGCGGATTAGACGGATCTCTGCCTTATCTCCAGCCCAAATGTGTGTCTATGGGTATAATGACTATAAAAATGGAAAGGATGAGAACAATCACGAAGAACGGGACAGAGTGAATCTGAAAAAGTACAAAAAAAAAAATTGTACAGAGGAAACTGATTGAATTGAAACGTAGGAGTACAATACATACTGCTTGGTTAGCGTCAGAGTTAGATATTATGCAGTGCCAAGTGAATTCAGTTTGTAGAGACTGCGTAATTGTAGGCCAGGCACAAACATGATGGTTGGTATAGTTTGGAGGAAACTCTCCCGATTTGCATTTTGGTATTGTAGCTAATGTTGTTGACTCTGGTTGAGCTTGGTGGTGAAAATAGTGTAGGGAAGCGAAGGTTGGAAGGACGGGATGTTTAATAATGATATTGTAAACTAGTAGACTTAATCTCTCTGTTATTCATTTTTTAGTATTTCATGTGGAGGATTTGGGGTCTGCATAATGCATAATAATGTTATTATGCTCTCTTGTTTGGGAAACAAAAGGCTGGGACTTGTGGATGGAGGAGCCAGGAGCATGGCTAACTATAATGGACGTATATTGGAGAGGACTGGTATTGTAGCGGAGTGTGGGCTGGTTGGATGGACGAAATAAATGACGTTTTTTGAGTTTCGTAACGGGACCCTCTTCCGCATTTGGGACTCGAAACCAGGAAGTGAGTCCAAGAAGAAAGAGTGAGTATGGGGAAAGGGTCATTGGCCGGCTTCGCCTTGTGGTTACGACAGTACGAGGAAGAGACGGGAAAGGATGAGCTAGGCTCTTTCTTCCCTTTCAACAATCCTAAATTCCCTTCAACCTCCTTCTCCGTCGTCTTCACGCCAAAGACCAGGCTTGAGTGCCTATCCACTCTCGGCTTACAGCAGAGGAACACAATACATTTATTACACCACCAAGCTTCCACGACAATTCATAGGGGCATACTTAGCAGTTTACAATTACATTTATGCACATCTCATAGGACAGATCATAGTTCCTCAGGCATTGGGGAATATGTGCGACAATTCGTAGTTGACTCAATAACGCATAGTCGTCTCAGCTCATTGTTGACATTGTGTAGCAAAAGTCATAGTTCTGGCAGTTCAAAACTGGCGAAAAGTCATACTTTGTGACACATTTTATTGTATCCTATGTATTCAATGATTTATTTGCAGATTCATCCAACTCAAAATTCAATGTCAATTTAAAATGAAATTCGAATTAATTCGTTAAACACCAGCAATATGAACACTACGGAGAAACGACAAAGTCTATCAGACTATTAACATGCGATCCTTACCAGCTAATCCTGTATAAAACTCTGTTCATCTGAAGCTGATTTTGAATTACGACTTATTTCATGGAGCTATGAACTGTCGCATTATGAACGCTCGCATAATTTAAAAACTGGCGTGATTATAAACTGCGTGTATTAGGAATTGTTCCACTATGAACATGAATTGTCGGGTTGCCATGCTCAGCGTCTCAAGACGGTTCTGAAGTGGATCTTCGCCATGGTGGATGTAAAGATTCGAAGCTGGGTTCAACCCTTTCAATTTCCATCTCCAACATGTTCTGCTCATCATCCCTCAATCCATCCATGTTATCAAATACGACGATACCAAATACGTATGAGCCACACTCGAGTCCACCAAACTGGGTGTCCACTTATGCAGATTCAAATTGGAGGAAGAATCTATTCGGGTAGCTGAGAGCAGCATAGGCGGCTCTTGTGCATTTAAAACAGGATTTTATTATGGAAGAGGGTCGGTGGGAATGGTTAAGCAGTGATTAGTATTACTAGGTCTACCTCTCAATTACCCATTAGAGGCCTTATGTTGTCTTGACATGGATTACGTATGCTCAGTTCAATGGAAAAATATTTACAGCAAGACCTAGTAACGCTCCAAACTTACCCAAACATTAGCATTTCTTATTCCAATTCGGAATTATTCTAATGGATTCAAGTTCCACATTCACGTGGACACTTTATTCCCATCATAGCCTTAGCCTATTTTTTTAAACTTCCTGACAAGCTTTAAGGGCTCAGCTGAAATGCATACGCCCAGCGAAGAATCACTTGAGCTCTATTTGAACTGAATAAATATGCATGAGAAGTCCCATTGATTTACATTTCCCAAGACAATTTTTAAGAACCCGAGTGTTCAGCCCATACATTCACATCTTAAGAAAGTGGAGGCAGAGTGGTTATCCTGTTGAGGACATTGGATGGTGAATAACCGAAACAGCTGCAATAACGTTCAAACATTTTAAATAGATGTTATAAAAAATGAGCAGCTAATTCTGTCCTTGAAGGCGTTTAATATGTACTTACTGAATTTCAAATAAAGCTTTTTATGCTTCCGTACCCTTAGCTCTCAGTTCTTCAGTTTGAAGCAGGTAGGAAATGCTTTCAGTTTTATTTTAGTTGGAAGCAGTAACATTCAAGGTGCAATTCCGTTCCATAGTTTTTTGAATAGAGGATTCTGGGGTAATAAGACTCTCAAGTATTTATGAAACTGAAAACTGTCAAAATACTGTTCATAAAAATGAAATTAAGGTCTAGAATTACCGACGACGTTGTTGAGAGGAGTTCTTACCTATCAATTAGGGTAGTAAATACTACAGGGACACTAAAAGGAAAGTGAAACTATTTAGAAAACGAAAAAATAAAAGACACGGGAAATTGCTTTTAAGGAAGAGGAATAATAATATTTTTTGAATAGTTTCCAAAGGTCCAGGTTCTTTGACCTTGGTATACTTAGACTTTCTTAAAATAAAATGGTCCGTCCACAGTTTATGACACTTTTGACAAGGGTCGAGCAGGTAGCCAGCCAGAAGAGCTGACTTGAGCACTTGAGCATCGGATTATATGAGACAGTTATTGAAAAACAGAAGGAGACACAGACATGCATCCATTGATGGAGCCAAGAATAATGGGGAAAAAACTATTCCATTTTTTCAGAAATGAAAACGATAGGAAAAAGCAATAGGAAATCTAAATATAATATTCAAATGTTCGGTCCTATTTCCGTATACATTGTTGAGCTGCGGTCGTCGAGAGTCAAATAGGAGTTTTTAGTTGAATTTTTACTTTCTACTTTAGTGGAACAATAGAACTTTTACTGGAAACTGTAAAGAACAGACTTTTTTTGTCCCTTATCGGACATGAGTCAGGAAAACAAAGGCCAAGTGCCTCGAGTAGGACGATATATTTGGAAGGGTTGAGCAAAGGTCACTCACTCATCGCCCCCACTCGAGCTAAGAATAATGGATTTTTACATAGAGAGTTGTGAGCCAGGCCCTTCACTCGGTTGACCAAAGGTCCATATCTCAAATTCATTGTCCGCTGAGTCGAAACTGAGCCAGAACTGGCTCGCAAGTCTAATGCAAGGTGATTAGGAAGTTGAGTAGCGGTTCAGAGTTCCTTCCATCCTCATTAAGTTAAGGGAAATAATGATAAGTCTGAGTAATAATAACATAAAAATACAAAAAAAAGTCTATGCCTCTCCTTTCTGAATATTAACGGTGTCCGGACCCTGAAATGAAATCGAAAAGCCGTCTTCCACTTGGCTCCAATGCTGTGGAGAAGTTGAGGGAAAGGAAGGCCTGATGGCTTCACTGACTCCCTACAATGTACAATTCGCCGAACTATATGGAGAAGTAGGAACAATTACAACAATTTCACTCCGTAACGGAATTTCACCGTCACGCGTCCGCTCTCAAGCCTTATGTAACCATAAGGAAGCCAATGACCTCCCCGTGAAAATCGAAAATCCAAAACGTTATTTGGCTCAATCTCGGCTGGTCGAGAGACTTCTCAGGCCTAGTACAATGGCATCTCTCTTAAATTCCAAGCCAAAAAGTTGAGAAGGAAGGAATCATGGTCGGAATGAGAGTTTTTAGGCTCAGATCCCAGCATCCCAGCAGCCCGACTCGGCTACGGCTCCCGAAGGGGAATTAATGTTGGAGAGGAATTGCCAAGTTGGTCACTGAATCCCGAGGCGTAGAAGGGTTGGTGGGGTGAGACATTGTTGTTCCACGGAGCTTACGGTTAAAAGAGCGTAGAGTAGTGATGTCTGGCTAGAGGAAGAAAGACTCTCCTGTGCCCCAGCCTGCAGAGCCCGTGGAACGGCCTACCTGTCCGGGTTGGGGCAACAATGAGTCGGAGGATTCATGGAAGGCTGGTGGAGGGGGTTGGTTCTGTTTCTGGCCCATTGTCTGCTCACGGGGGTGGCAATAACTGTTAGCCTTGGCAATGAATCCCTACCTGTTCAGTTCATCCTTGGCAGTGGACCTCAGTGGACGTACGTCAGTGCGGAGCAGCCCGCTTCCAACCACTTCTGCCGCATGGCAAGTCTACGCCTAGCCAAATACCCTTCCAACAATAACAACAAACCCTTTACCCTCCATTCCTTCCGCTGACCCGCAATCTAGCCCTCCAGCTCACTTGCTCAGTCTTCCCACAACTCCGCACCCAGTGTGTTGTTCTCCACGAGGGCCGTAGTGCAGTTGCGGACCTTGGCTCCAGCCAGGCTTCCAACAATCTAGCCAAGTCGGAGTGAGAGTGGGAGTTTGGTGAGACGGCGGAGTTCGCTCCAGACGCTCACGCAAAATGCCCAAAATATTTTTGATAAAAAACCGCCTGCTTCAGCAGCAACAGCGCTTGCTCGAAAGTCAGAAGCAGTTGTCAGTGGACAAGGATGAGGTGGAGATTGGTCATGGGCAGCATGACAGTCACAAGACCTTCCGGCTCTACCCGGAGCCCATGAGCCCGGTCTCCGACGAGCCGCTCTCCCTAGTTGTGCACAAAGGTAAGCCAATATCTCCAGCACTTGGGCCACTTGGGCCTGGTTCGTCTCCACTCACTTTCAATCAGCTACCGTAACTTTAACAGTAAACAACTCTGATATGCTAATTAGTCTTCCTTATCCACTTCATCCTCACTCAATACGTGGCAAATACATAGATACATGTACGTGAGGCTGGAAGCTGAAGGTGCGTAGGTGCTTCTGAGCATTAAGACTCGTTTCTCAACTTAAAACCTCCCGTTTTTCCTCGTCTTGACAAGAACCATTTCTCCTTCTTACCTGTCTAACCTGGAATTTGAATTATGAGTCCATGAATTGAATTTGGGATTCAAATTGGGAGCCTTATCTGGATTTCTCATGTATTTGCGGAATTCCATGTTTTCATCCATTCCCAGAGTCACTACTCTGATATGGACACGCTGCTGCTGCTGTCTTGGATTTTTTCCTTCCAAACTTCATACTCATGCTGACTTATTATTGGGAAGCTACATAGAGGAAGAAGGTTTGGGATGAGCATTTAAAGCACGGTGCGTGCAAGTACTGTATCCATCAGGCCCTTTCTTACTGTACCCATTAGGTCTGACTCATTTCCAACTGTTACCTCAATTCATGGCACTTTTCTCGAGTCCATTATTCAATCCATTATTATTTAAAGTATGAGTCTGCCACAACTCATGCAAAGCATTCATTGGAGTGAAGAAGGCTCAGAGCCTAGGACTAATAACTCTTTACCAAATTCTACTGGTAATGCTTACGTGTCTATGAGCCATGTAGTATGTCTTTGCACTGGAGTTATTAGTAGCCTCTCAATTAGTATTTAGCATCCCTCACCACTTGAAAAAGTGGGCTTTGGGTTCACAGTTTTTAAGTGATGTGCAGGTAATTAAGGTTTAGGCATGCATTTAGGTGCTACTGACGTAGTATCATGGTCATTCATACGGATTAGTGTTAGGTTGAAACTGTAATGCTCAGAGCACCTTCAAGGCTAGCCATGGCTAGGTTAGACTACGACAAGTACGACTACCTAATCCTCTGGCATTCTTCTATCCAGGTTCAACTAGTCATTGTCGTGCAGATGAGCCTGTGAGCGGCTATGCTGAACATAGAAATATTTCTAAACCACCCTCAATTGAGATAATCTCGACTAATGAGTAAATAGGAATGTTTGTTTGGCGCAGGAAATACTTGAGTTGTTGAAAAGTGGAAGTAGACTCAAGATAGAAGAAAGTTTAACGGTGGTATGGGGATTTGGGGAAACAGGAAGTTAGAGCGATTGAATATTCTCATGTAGATAGGAAAACCTTGTGCTTATTTCTGGACTCAGCATCTGCATGGAGACTCATTGAGACGGTCTTGGATTCGAACAATGGAGACCCACCTTTAGTTGGACAAACAAAAGGGAAGTGCATGGGACAGGAATAGAGGTTCCATACATTCTTGGGGATTTTTTTATAGGGCTGATGAAATGAACATCTGCACAAAAGATTTGATCGGATTTCTTAAGATGTTTTTTCCCATTTTCTCACAAATTATGGGGACTTAAGAGAAAGGGAGTTTTGAAAGGGCCTCTTGTTGCGTGGGAAGCCTAAATCGGACTTATCGGGTTTATTTCTGAAGTGGGTTTGTGTAACTGGAGATTTGGGTAGCCTCCCGTAAGAAGATCTGAATGAGATGGGCCATGATGATGGGCTGGGGATGATGAGGCTGATTGTTATTCTGGTGGGAGGACATGACAGAGGAGGCTGCTTGTTCTGAGTCTGTTGAGTAATCAAAAATCTCGCATATCCAAGGCCAGGCCGAGAGAATGGGCTTTCATTACTTTCATCTGATGATTCCAGCGTTGCCCGTCTTCCCCACAACCAACAACCTCACCTGTTGCATCTCTTCCGTTCCCAAAAAAAGCTGAAGCAGGTTAGAATTTAGCGAGTGGAGGACTGGCAACAGGCTTTCCATTTTTTTCGCCCTAACGGTCATGGGTACCCGGTTCAATGGGTAGGCCTCCGGCATAGCACATACTTGGAACGAGCTCAGGAACACACAAAGTTGTTTTTTGTCTTTCAAACTACCTTCCCAAAATCTCAGGTCCAACTTCTTATAGGCCCGGCTTGAGGGATGATGCATATACATAAGGGGAAAAATACAGATAGGAAGACGAGTCGACTTAACGGAGAAACCAAATCAAATGAGACTTTCGATTTTTTAACAGTTACCTTTTTTCTTCCTTATGTTCTATTATTTTCACTTTCCATCAACCGTGAGGGAGCCCTTAAATGGAGGAGAGAACCCTTTTATTCTCATGTAGTATGTGCATAATTTCATATGGCTGGCCAGCTAGGTTCTTGCCGTCTTTTCCCAATCGTCCATCTACCCTCTGTAGCTACAGTATGAGCCGATGAAAACCGTAACGTTAAAGCCCGTGACATTACAAACTAAATACATTTAGGTTCACTTCATTAGAACCAAAAGTGTCGCCGTTTTTGGTGTCGCAGTTTTCACCTGGAACCGTATTTGGCACGAAAATAGTTTCAGCTCAGCATGGCAACGCATTGTAGCATCCCTAACTCAGGAACTTTATTTTGCATCCTGTGACGATCTAGAGACCAGCAGAGCCTATGTTTGCCCTTCATTGTTAGCATGGATGAGATTCCTCACAGTTTTGAGTAAAAAGTAATTAGTGTAAAAAACGGCGAGTCGAAATGAGATGAATGGATCTCATTGTGTCATAATAAGTTGGAATGATTGGATTAGTCCATGTCCATCCCTCATTTGTCTTACACGGAGCCACCCTCACTACCTCGTGGCTCTTCGCTTTGATATTGAACTTGAAATAAGGGAATCAAGGCCTTTTCTGAATCCACGTTTCATCTCATCCTATACTTAGTAACAATCATGATGGGCTGGATGGAATGTTGGGATATTGGCTCAAGGTGTGAGTGAGCATGACAATGTAACTGGCCTTATATCAGTACTATGATCAGGATTCACGGAGAGCATGTGCATTACACATACATGCTTCTAATATATCCCTTTCGACTCCAAGCTAAACCATAAAATTATGCAAACGAGTTTTTTTTAATCCCGTATCCAAAAATGTAGCGGCCAAGGTTACTATGCCCGTTTCGACCGCTAGCTAACTTGTTTCTTCTCCATGCATAATAATAACACACGTTGTGGATACTGCTGGTTGGTCCGTAATATTAATGAGAGATAATACATAGTAACCGAATAGCAGTTTTAAGACCTGACGTGATGTAGGCCTATCCGTCTTTAACAACTCCCCACCCACCGCCAGCTCTGGTAAAATCCTGAAATATCTTACATCATTCTACCCTAAAAATAGGATGATCAAAAGTTTTAGTATTGACCAAGTTTCGATGGTTCAGGGTTTGACGTAGGAAAGGAAGGCCGAGCCTAATAACTTAAGACATTGACGTTTCCCAAATTTATTTCTGAGAGTGCCTTTTCCCGTCGCCGCTCCGGTGGTGGCCAGGTAAAAATAATTTAACCCTTCAAGGAGCCCCCGAATCTCTATCAATTAAACCAAATAGGCCTGAAATAGAAAGATGGACCATCTGGCTCTTCCATCCACCCTATTGTTTCCTTTTCAATAAACAGGAATCTTGAATCCGGGGATTCTTTCCCTACCTCACTCACTTTTCTTCTTTATCATTTATCAGCCTTTTTTATGAACAAATCCAAGTTCCCGTCCTGAGAAATTATTTGTATCAGTTCCACGATAAAGCTCGCAACGAAAAAGTTCTCTCAAATAAGTTTGTCTGTTTAAAATACTTTCGGCAACCTAACTTTACTGTTCTAAATTTAATCCAATGATATCTAGCCTAGCCTAGTTCCCAATGAAATCAAGGGTAGCAATAGGACTTTTACAAGTTGGACTTTTGACCGTACTTTCGTATGCTTGTCGCTCTAGGCTACCTATAATAACCTTGTTGCACTTGAAAAGTATTTAAAGACTTAGGCCAGAGACACATAAGCATAATCTCTGCATTAATATCAGGAACGGAGAACAACAGAAACTGGAGTCCAGCTAGGATTTGCCTCGGGGTATTTGAGAAGAAATTGCGTAGGAGAGTTAGAAACTCGTGTTCAATTTGCGCTTCGTGAGTCGTGAAGCCGAAGTACAGTGAAGTAGTTACAGTGTATGTATATATGTATGTTCTCTGCATATTTGTACTATTACTGCACACCTAGGTGTCTTGAGGCATTTGGGCTTTGCCTAGTGGGTAATAATGATGTCACTGATGAGAAACCACTTCTTGACCTTCAAAGAATGACTTTTCTCATACTTAAGTAGTGGTATGAAAAAAAGAAATAAGGAAAAAATTACTGCTTTAAACTACAAAGCTGACAACCTGTGTGGAACAGGAGGTTGTATTCCTAGCTCATGCCTAATGGCTACGCATTTATTCTAGCTACAACGATATTGAGGCGAGATATACGGAATACCAGAGAGATTACACAGGTACTCCCGGCACACCATCATCCTTTCAATCATCCTCCGTTTCCATCCACAAGGCTACCAATTATCCACAAGACATGTTACATTCATAAAGTCCATATTACACTCCTAGCCTCGACCGCTCTTAAACTATGGCTAATAATATTGAAGGTAAAAAATTGGATGGACAATGTTACAACTGTTGGCTCTGGACTTGATTTATTGCTTGACGACTGCCAACCTTTTTTTTTTAGTCATCTCAATTTCTGTTTTTTACTCCACACCCGTACTGCATTTTATTATCTCTGGGGATCAGAACGGAATTATACAATTCTATTATCACGGACTTTTCTACTGAAACTGTCTCCAAATATAAATCATGATCCCTGCTGTCCTAGCTCGGAAATTAAAATCGTCCCGTCAACTTATTCAGGTATAAATTGTAAATACTTTTAAGGCTCTTGGAGCGGGCTTATGGTGATGGCAATCTCACCCACAGTAAACTACAATCGTGCATCATAAAGAATTCAGAATACTGAAAAGGGTCACGGTAGGCAGAATAAATAAGCATTCCAAGAAATCCTCCCAATCAGTTGAACGACTAAACCATTTAGATTCAGGGCTGACGTGGTAAGGGTAAAGAACGTTTGTAAAAATATTGATACATTCTATCAGTTTTACCATCAACGAAGCCAGAATTTGATAACAGCTGGAACTGAGCATTTGGCTGGGGTTTACGACATTTGTTGCTAGGTTTTATAAGATAGATGGATAAGTTATTAATGAATAATTCCAGAATAATGTATCAGTTCCACCTGTGATCTCTTTCAGACCAAATTGTTTAATCCGATTTAACTTTACATGTGAATAGCCTCTTCCAAATTCCGGCTCTGGAACTCATAAATATTAAAACCGTTCCCAAATTATTCTGCGCATTAACCCTGAGTCCGTTATATTTGTTTTTATGAAAATCTAATTTTTACAAATACAAAAAGGGTTTCCAGTGGAAGCCAGTAGCTAGTCGCATTCCTCTCAGTATTTCTGTAGAATCATTTTATTTTATGTATTTATGGTGGAGAAAAGGTCTGAAGGACAATAATTGCGTCCACTTCGAAGAAGGGTAGAAAATAAGAAACTGTTCGGGTTGGCATAAGGACACTAGGACAAGAGAAAACCTGTGGATCCACTATTACCCAAAGGATCAGCCCTGGTCCCATTTCCTAAGGTCAACCCTTTTGTTCCCAAATCTATTGATAGATTTTTGGAAAAGGGTTTGTCAAGAGCCCTTAAAATGCCGGTTTTAGCAAGAACAGAAGCCTATGGCTTAGTCTACAATAGGTTTGGTCGTTGACCTGTTGGTTCTATTTTAATAAACCTCCTGTTTGCATGGACATATGGGCTAGGTCTTATTAATAGATTTCTCAACTAACGGTTCCTGTAGCAGAAGAAACCCTCTTCCATCTTCTGAGCCAGGCTTCAGTGTGGCATTGGCGTAGGCAGGCGGGAGTGAGTGGCTGGGCCGGTTCTCAACACGGCCGTCTCAGCCTATCAGGAGGAGTTTTGGAAAGATGAAGGATGGATAATGAGCGAGGTGAACGTACGGCTTGGATTAAAACTCCCTCAAACTCCAACAATACAGGCTGAAGCCAGCGTCTTGAGTCAGATCCTCGTCTTCCCATGTCTTCTTCATCCACCAGCTCTATGTTTGTTTTTTTCCTATTGCCAAATGAAATTTCGTTTCTCTATCTACCTCAACTCAACAATGCCCCAGCCTTTCATGCAACAATTCATTCCGGAAACTCCAATTTTCGTGGAACCAGAATTTCGTACACTTCTCCATATACGAGGCTCTAGTAGACTCATTGACAGGTTCATGGATCTTCATTAAAAAATTACGTTGGATTCGGAATTCACTTTTATTCCGCTCTCCTGCTCCGTCAACCATGAGCTGCACAAAGTGTACAAATATATCAAATCCGTGAATCCTATTCCAAACAGCTAAACTAGGCTCCTTTCCTATTGGGATTCGCTCTACGCTAATCCATCCATAATTTGCGCATTAGGCCTTACTGCCATGGATTAAAGTGGCTATTTGGAAGTGCCAGAGTGGCTGAGCATATTCATGTGACAGAGGTTGTACACGTAGTCTCAGCCTGGAACCTACTAAACTTGTTATCTCACTAAACTGCAGATGATCCAGGTATACAGCTACAAGTTGTCGGATGCAATTTGAATATTATCAACAGAGCAGGTGGAAACTACATTGTAGGTATACTAGCCTATGCCACGTATGCATGCTGGTTCTGAATCCTATAGGATTTTTCTTATTAGAAATGAGAAAACAATGGGTCTTTTGTTAGGAGAGAACGTGAAGTAATTCCCAAACGTGTCTCTCATTTTGTAATCGCCTGTCGACGAAACCTTGATTTTCACCCAAGAAGAAGACCAAACTGCATACAGAGTATATTATGGAGATGATAGGCAAGTATGAAGTGGTACTTCCAGGCCATTAGCATAGCCTAGCTCCTCTGAGAATGCCAGGCTGCCGAGAGTGCCACTAGAATGCCCATTGTTGAATTCAGGTGAAAGGCGAGTAAGATGTGGTATAGGCGAATGAGACGGAATGCCGCACGAACGTCCATTCTTGTCTTCTGAGGGGCGTCTTCGTCTCGGAACAACCCCGTTGCAAATTCTAGTTATTTTTCCACCCTGGTCCTCTTTCATTCCAACTGGCAGAATCCCTGTGCAGCCAACTGCAGAATCTCCTCAGGAGCTTCATGGAGGACAGGGAAAGGCTGGGAGAGTGTGGTGGGCTTGGGCTGCTGTGATTTTTTCCTGGGCTGTATTATTTCATTTCGCACGTTACGTCCTCATGTAATGGAGCTCTGGGAACGGAGTTCGTTCACCCTCCCGTCATCATGAGCCATAGCGGTTAGTTAGGAAGTTGATTAGTCGAGCACGTCTTCCCATCCTCTACCTCACATAATAATCTCTCATCGTCTCAGCTAAGACAAGCCGAGGAGCTCGGGACGTGGAACATTCCATTTCCACTCAGGAGCCCTGCCATTCTGGGCTGAGACTCGCCTGGCACATTGATTCGGCATCCCTTCACGCCCGATTCCCATTCGAATCCCAGAAAGGAACTGTAGTTGGGCATGACGCAGGAGTAGGCTAATTGGCAGAGCTCATCTCAAATAGGATCATAAATATTTACACCAGGTGCTCTGAGGCTCTGTATATGGCCGGGCGTGTTGCGGGCAGGGGATTTTGATTTAATGGGCTATGCCGACCAGGCCTGAGTAGCCACGGAGAACTGTAAACCTGGCTAAATATTCCTCTAATTGGACTCAGATCCCTGTTGGCAGTAGGCAAAGTAGGTGGATGAGCTGTGGAGTAAGTGTTATGAGCATCTGGACGGTTAGAGTGGCCCATTAGAGCCGTTTCTAGGAATGCCCTCAGAACTGAATTGGAATGAATCCTCCTATTATTGTTATTCCAACATATTTGCATATGAACTGGCAAGTGTGTTAGGAAGGAACGTCAGGACATAAAATCAGATCCTGCCTGACTGACATGCAATATGGAGAATCCGCTATTAAATTTGAATATTTATTCCCCGACTGAGAGTGAATACGATTAGCCAACGGACTCTTCCACAGGATCTGGCACAAGAAGCAAAAAAACTTAAAAAAACTGAGCCAACCTGAATTTCCCCACTTTTTGTCTTAGTGAATTCTGGTCCTGGCTTGTGGGCGGCTCAGTTCTGGCCTTACTCTTTCCCTCTTGTTGTTGCCATACAACGCAATCCGGGCTATCAGACTATCAGAGGAGAGTTCAATGAAAGGAAATGAAATCCCGTTTCGTGTGAAATGACTTTTGGCTTCGTTTTTTTTTTTTTTTTTGCTCGAGAGATGCTTGAGCAGGGAGAAATGTTGGGGATGTTTGGGATGGAGCTCAGGCACAACTTTTGATTGTAATCTTCCAACAGATTCACTCATTTCCCTCTTATCAGGCGTCTGATGCTGTAATACAGGGACTTTTTGAGGGATTTTCTTCCTCTTGCAGTTAGTTGGTGAGAGAAAAGACCAGGTGAACGAACTGAACTCAAAATGCCATTTTCCCATTTCAGCCAATGTGAGGGAGTTGAAGTTCCTCCGTATGATTGGCACTATTAATCTGAAGTAATTGCCTCAAATGAGCTCTTGCTTTTGTCGGAAGGTTCCATTGACATGAGCGAGACGAATTGGGTTCGTAGGAATAAAAGTGTTTCAACGGAGTTCAGACTTCCACTCTGTCATGCTGAGGTCCATGCAAAATATTCAGAAGAGAGATTAGTAGGATGACAGGAGATGAAGTCATTTGATTAACGCATCGGCATAATTACTCTTCAAATCTTAGCATGTACTTGATACTTTAGTCCGTTTCTTTCCCATGTCATTTCTCAGGTTTCGCAAGTTTACCTTCCATACATGGACGTGGAAATGGCTTGACTTTTGGCTTGACTTTTGGCTTATGAGCCTATAAAGACCGAAGGAAATGTCGCAGCTCAAGTTGCCTGTACTTAACACCCTCTTGATTTTATTACAGGTGCAGATGGGAAGAATATCAGAGGTGAGACGGGCGTTTTGAAACCAGAAGTACTGACACCACCGAGGCCGTCAGTAATTCAGCGTGCCCCAGCTCCAAAATCACCCTTACCAGCCTCCCCGTTCCCACCTGAACAAGAAGTACCATTAGATTTCAGTCAGGGAAATGATCGGTAAGACTCCGCCTCTTTATTGCACCTAATCTCGTCTCCATCCTTCCACCTTTATTACTATGGGAACAACTATTTTCACAGAAATACGAGTCCAGAGCCTCAGGACTACGAGGGGAACGGGCCGCCACGCGGTGGGCGGATGGGCGGCATGCCCAATGGACAGAATAACAAGAGTGGCGGAGAGAGCGGACATCCGCCCGGCGGAATTAACAACAATACCACTGACCCATGTCACAACGGGACCAATATGTCGGGCAGCATGGGCTCGAGCAGTGGAAGTGGCGGCAGCGGCGGCTACAACCGGCTCGCCTCCGACCCACTCCCGCCCGTCCACATTCTGGGCCTGGGCGGGCATTTCGGATCGAGTAGCGGAGGCGGAGGTGGGCTTGGTGGAAGCTTCTTACGCGGATATGACCACAGACAGACTGAGACGCTACTTGACGTGTGCGTGGGCGGGGGAGGCGGAGGAGGTCACTTGGGAAATGACCCGCTGCTCCTGCCGCTCCCGAGTCCTGAGTCACTGCTCGAACTGGCAGAATTGTACCGAGACGATCCGCCAGTTGGGGACGTGGATGTTCCCCCACCAGAGCCGCCACCACTTCTTGCCCCACTCACTCCGCTCGACACGAACGCCAGTTCCAATTCCGAACACTGTCGAAGAGGGCATGACGGTGACATTAATCTCAATTCTCAGTATAACATGCAGCGGAATAGTAATTCCATGGTGGAAAATGGTAAGTGTCTTTTTCCAGCCTCTACATAAGTACTTAGATGTAGCCATTGGGTTTGAAAAATTGGCCAAATATTGATATGCACGTGAGATTATATTAAAACCAGCCGGTATTCCAGTCAAAGTGCCTGATAAGTTCACGAGGAGGGTTCAATGCGAAATATTTTCAACGAAATAGTTCAAATGCTGTAGTTTGTTGCAGGATGTGTACTAAGATATGCCCCATGTTTGTATTTGTACAGAACACAAAACTGACGACCGGCTTGGCTTAATAAATTCATACTTTACTATCAGAATCAGTTGAGGTTCTGCGTTTTTGCATATTTCTGAATGTTTGAGCTAATCCAGGTGATTGGTTTCTGTTTCCAGGCCGACAGCAGTACCTTCCACAATCTTCCAATGACTTCTTCAGCTTCGGCGGATTCAACTTCACGGATGAGTTCAATGCCGCTCTGGACAATCAGCTGAATATTAACACGTCCATGTTGGGAACTTCGGGCGTGTCCAACAGTTCCTCCATCATGAACCACTGTCCGTCCAATCAAATGGTAAATCAAATTCTGGGCCTCTCCGCGTCGATTTCCCCTCTCGCGCTAACCTCCGTTCCGTCTCCCAACCCCACCACGTCTGCTGGCTCTGGCCGATCTCGACCTGGAACCCCGCGACAGTCCTCCGCGTCATCTGTCAATAAAGTTTCCAAGGCTCGGTCCTCCGCCCATCAACAACGGGTTAGCCCAGACCCTTTTTTACTAGAATAAGCACCCCCCGAGTCCAACAGAACAGCGCACTGTTCTGGCCTCGTTTCATCCCCACTAACTAATATTGCGGATATTTTCAGAAATACAATTGGCTCATGTGCATACTTTGGCTCAATTAGCTCAATACCAACAGTCCAATGCAACTGCATGGAAAATCCTGTCTTTCGAAGTCTTTCCTTCAGTACAAAATTAGATGTTTCTCTACTATTTTTCTCAACATAAACTCATCCAGTTGCATTCCAGAGTTGAACTGCGGTATTGGGCTAATGCAGTCGGACCACAATTGGCCTAGTTGATTTCTAATTATATCTAAAATATTAAGAACCCCTGTTCTAGCTCAGCCTGCTCGTTCCCTTAACCTTAACTCTCCTGTCTTGATTTGCAGTTGGGAATTCCGAACGAGCCTTCTGTGGAATTCGTGAATGGCGGACACGGAATCAAGAACCCGCTCGCCTCTCACTCCCCCGAGCATGGGATCGAGGTTGAGAAGGCCCACAGTCATCACAGTGATAATTCCTCCGATTGTACCGAGAGCTCCGTCTCGACGGGCTCTGCGGGTTCCGGGAGTGGGGCCGTGGCTGGGGGCAAACTCGCCTGTCGCATCTGCGGAAAGGCCTTCAACCTCCAAAGACTACTTAATCGTCATCTCAAGTGTCATTCGGACGTCAAGCGCTATCTCTGCACCTTCTGTGGCAAGGGCTTCAACGACACCTTTGATCTGAAGAGACACACAAGGACTCATACTGGTAAGTTCCCTATTGTTGTTATACGGAGGCAAGTGAGCAGAATCTCAGCCTTTGTGCCAACTGAAGTGAGCAAGACATTGTTTCTTCACGGAGAGCGAGGCGGTAGGTAGAGAGATTAAGATGGATTATCCACCCTTATCAATTGGAATCTGAGACATGAGGGTTGTAGAGCCCGCCTCCTGTATTATTATGCAATAGACAGGGCTGTGATTAAGGCTGGATTACGGTGATAGTTGATGGATCATGGAGGCTTATTATAATTGTGCCTGGATTGAGCAGGATTCCTCACTTCCATGGCTACTTATCCAGGAATGTTCTAATTCCGAACCTTGTTCCTTGTGTTCCGCAGGAGTTCGTCCGTACAAATGCAATATGTGTGAGAAGTCCTTTACACAGCGATGCAGCCTGGAGTCCCACTGCTTGAAAGTCCACGGCATGCAGCACCAGTACGCCTACAAGGAACGACGAACGAAAGTGTACGTCTGCGAGGAATGCGGACATACGACCGGAGAGCCTGAGCAGCACTACGTCCATCTTAAGGAACTCCATCCCTACAGCCCTGCCCTTCTCAAGTTCTACGACAAGCGACATTTTAAATTTACAAACTCCTCCTTTGCAAACATGCTGCTTCAAGTGAGAACGTAATCGGAGGCCCAGCACCTACAGCATCCTACAGCAGTGTCCACGTTCAGCGTAACCAAGTAGAACCGTAGAAGAGACCTGCTGCACACGAGGAAACTACGTATTTGTTTTTATACATACTTAAGATTAGGAGGTAAACACACGAGTCACGAAGGAAGAATTAATATTAAGTTTTGACGCTTCTCCCTAAACTAAGTTTTATTGCACATGACGAATCCCAGAACTGAAAAAAAGAAATACGTAGGCAGACTTAATTATTCAACGCACAAACTGCACACTTACTTACTTAGTGCCTCAATAGGACGGCATACAGTACTCGTATGTAGCCAGAACGGCACAAAATATATAACTCTGAGAGGTGGTACGAATTTCCTGGACAAAGTGTGACAATTGAATTAATTAGTAATTCTTAGGATTATAATCGTTAAATATTCTTATGCCTTGTTTTTTTTTTGTTGGAGTAAGTACATGGTAGCCTAGAATTTGCATATGAACGTAGTACTACACAATACACCTATGGATGTTCTTGGGGTGGATATTTTTTGCTAGGTGTAACATCAGAATTAGATTCCTTTTCTTTTTAATAGCAATTGTCGTAGCTTCCCTATTTCTAAGTGCAAATGCGGCAGGAGTGAATGGAATACGTATAGCGAGTATTATAAGATTAAAATATTTATTGTTAGTTCGTCGAGCATAGTCTGGAGCCTCCACTGGGCCTTAGCCTAGTGGGAGCATAAGCGATATTGCACGATACACGGATACCTGAATTCCACTCATTTCCCAGCCTGGCTCCACAACACGGCATTTGGTATATGTAGGAACGAATAATTAGATTGCCACTACTCTAAATGACTGTCTCAATAAGACGGGAGGGAGGATTTTGACAGAGTTTGCATTTGGCCGAATCAAAAGAGCCTCCTGATGTCATCAATACCTTAATTTAGAACACAATAACTCTGATGAGGCGAAGGATTGGTTTGCATAATCGAAATATTCCTTTGAGTAGATCTTCAATCTCTACAAGACACGTTTAGTATTTATGGAGTTGGAGAGACAAAAAAATAGGCCTTTTAATCTATGTATTATCTCAATGTGAATTCTCTTTGTGTGAAACCATTCATCATTTTTTATTGAAGAACATCTCCGCCTTCCAAAATTATAAGTGTTTCATGCGGTCTCCTCAGGACCATTTTTTCCCCCTATACGTCTCACTATACGCTATAACTCTTGGATCGAATGCTACTAGGTCTTATTACCATAATGTCAGGTGGTAGGAATAAGCATATACGAGATATTGTTATTATTCACCAATCAAACCTAACCAAAGTGGAAGCCTAACTATGGATGAATGTATCTATCAAGCCTGCCTTACGTTACATGGCTGTAGTGAGTGGCTTATCTACGTAAATAGGAGTAGTAGTTCTAGTAGCTTTCCAATACCTTTATTTACACTATGAGAAGGCACTCCTGGAATTTTTCCAGCCCTAGAATAAGAAGCATATCACCACATTTGAGAGAAATAATTGTAAAATGTGTACAGGTTGAATGGAAAATTGTATGTATTTAAATGTGAGGTTGAGTCTGGAGAGTGGACGAAGGAAGAGAGATACAAGAAATGAGAGTAGCTTGAGTGCTCAGTGCTGAACAGAGTTAGGAAATTCCTTTTAAGAATTAGAATTTAAGAGTTAAACGACGTGAATCACTGTGATAATGAATGGACCTAAACAATTAATCAATCAACTTCCTAATTATTGCAAATTAACACAAATTATATATATATATATATTTATTTATAACCCAATCAATTCACCAATCAAACTACAAAGCAAGTCTGAATTCGGAATCCAAAACAATCTGTCACTCTCCAATCTATTTTTGTATCAGTCCGTGTCTCAGTAGGGAATCAGGTTTGGAAGCGCTAATGTCAATCAGGTTAACTGGGAACAATCTATGAGAGAGTAATTTAAGTACTAAACAATATATTGTTATGTGTGGAATGACCATGTTTTATATTTCTTAAAGTACCACTGTTTTTTTGTTGTTGTTATAATTATTGTTATACACTGTACTCCTTAGTATTAATTCCAATATCGATAGCTGGGTTCAATTCTCGAAATATGTAGTAGCCTAGAAGTATATAGTAGAAAGCAGTACTGCTTGTACAATGTATTGACTTCCGCTGAAGGAAAAATAAATAAATAAATGCTACAGAAACCCCATACTACCAGACCATGTAAAGTCCTTTACTCTCTCTTCTTCTTGTAAATAGTTTAAGCAAAAAATAGTAAGCTCTTGGTACGTACACGAGACGATGAGTTAATAAACGAAACTTTTATAAAAATCAAAAAGGTGTCTTTCATTCGAGACAAGTAGTTGCAGGCCGTCAGTCGGTCGAGGAAGAAAGTCCATATTTCAAATATGAAAATCTGGAATTAGATCCATCCACTCCTTGGGCTGAGGTTCCAGCTGCCTTCTCAATTTACATAAATAAGTCAACATATGTTATTATTAGTAGGCAGGAGAGAGGAGCAGGCCCTTCAAGGTTCAGGTTCAAGTTCAAGAAGCTCAGGGAAGCAGACAAAAAACGAGACTTGGAGCGATGTACGGCTTGGAAGCGATGCGATGGTGGACTCTCGGGTCTCATCAAAATGCATTTGTATTCCTCTCCGATGATAATCGGAGCATATATTCTTCTTATATTCCCCGAGTGGCTTCTCATTCTTCTGTTCCAATGCCAAGGTCAGCTCGGGATAAGATAACCTGTCCACCACCAACACCGACTCACACCTGTCCTCTGCCAACAACATCATCCCAGCTCCAGCAAGACCGCATCTCCAGGCCATCCCTTCCTTAAGGACCTACTTTTGTATTGCAGCATCTCCAGCTTAGCTCGAATTCCGACTTGCGACATGCCATATGCTGTGAAGAGCACAGAGGTCCTCACCTCATCCCGAGATACAAAACTATTTATAAACAGGGGGATGGTATAATGCCGCTTCCGATATTCAACAAAGCGAAACACAGATTCCGATATCCTGGGGAACCGGCTTTTCCACCATATCCGTTTGTTGCTCCATAGTCAAATCGAACCGGGATCTCGTATGTATTTAATGTAAATTACAAAAAGTAATTCATCATAAATAATTCAAAGATTCAAATGGAATCTCCGAAACACAGAAAAACGAAAACAGTTTGACTAGAAAGTTTGAACGAGTCTTTTTAAGGGAGTTTAAAATGTGCACAATCATAATAATTTCAAAACTAATCAAACCGTGGTCGGTCCTTGTCATTTTTAAAAGAATATAGGTGTACCAGAAAACGCGTTTCAATAAGAAAGTTTAATGGAAATGACAATCAATGAAAACGTATAGGCGAAGATTTAAATGCAGCAATATGTTGCATAACAGCATAAATACCTGGGTTAAAATACATTTTAAACGCATTTGGACCAACACGCACTGTCATTTTCATGCGTATGGCTGCTACAGCTGCTCATTTGCAATCGCAGCCACTTTTTCAATAGCATTTGCCATTAGCATTTACTTGGAAAAGCATTAAAAAGCTAATTTGAGGTCCGCTTTCCATCCAACTTTACTAATTACCGCTTGAGCTACTTCCTAGCGTGGGTTAAACTTAAGATTCCTATTTAACTGCATGGGCTAGTTTTTGCTCTTCCCCAGGAATTAACAAAATCCTACATTTTAATTCAAGCTGCATGCAAATATTGAGGTGCATATGCTGTTAAAGTACAGTAACCGCAAGATGTAAATACAAGCAAAGGCAGTAAAATATATTTTGGATGCAATTATTCCGCCTGAAGAGTACGTAAGAAACTGAATTGATTTGTGAATGAGGGCGGAAATGAGTTGGCAGAAACGAAGCGGCCCAGGCGTCGTTCCATCTTCCAAAGTAATAGGATAGGCTAATTCAGAATTATGCATGGACTCTTCGGAACTTTGTTTAAAGAAACGATTTATTTCAGGCCCGAGTCCACTCCAGATTTTTTACCTGTTTAATAGAGAGCCTCCATATGTTCCATTTTCTATTCCTGAATCCCTAATGTCTTTTTAACACATTTTAATTTCCTCATTAGGCCTTTTTCCCTCTCTTATGGAAATAATACATTGTGCCATGTCATACATGGACTCTTCATCCATGATTTGTCTTGCCTCCTTTCTCAAGATGAATTTTTTAGATGAATAAATTATTGGGGTGTCTTGGAGGATCTGGAGAAACAGCCGGTCTCTTCAATTCTAACCTTGGCCTTCTGTCCCTTACCATGTGGGACTTCCGGTCCACTCTCCCATCTCAAATCTCGAGTGCAGGGTCAGTAATGAGCACGTGGCTCGGTCCGAATCAGCGTCATTGAGATTACTGATGCGGAGTTGGCTTACCAAACAAGAACCCACGCTCAACCCACTATCCACGCTCAATTAGCATTGCTATACGTACTAAATCCATAATTGTCTATACCTTTCTTAAGACCTGATGCGAAAAAAAAACGTTAGAAGATTCAAAGATGAGTCAGCCGGTCAGCGTCTTGTCGTAAGCAACGTTTACTTGAGCAGCAGTCATTTTTTGCGTCTTCGCCACTAAATTCTGAAAACCAAATGTAGAGGAATAATGAAGGGCGATCCTCTTTTTTTGCCATTATGCAAAAAATTTGGACGAGTCCTCCACATGGAAAACGTAGATTAGCCTGGCTGGGCTGGACGTTAGGTCTGGACCGAGATACGACGTGCCAGGCACGCTACTCAAATTACAATTGATTTATCCTATTGCCCTACCTACACTCAACTTGAAACTGAACCAAGACCTTATGCTCATAATTCTCATACTACTGACACAATTTCATCTTCTTCAGCTCATTATTCCATTATTTTTCTTCTGGCCCTCACAGAATTATGCTTGTACCAGAGACCACAATCGATCAGAATCTGAATAAAAGTGTATTTTTAGCTCCAATGCACGCAATCAAATATGCTGTGCTACGATAGTAATGAGCGGAAGTTTTCTACAAGTGAGTGGCGAAGGGACGGGCATGGTGGAAGTAGTTACTTTGATATTAAACTCGTACATGGGAGACTTAACAGCCACTTGGTTGGCTGAAACCTTTATTTCGATCCAGAATTACAATTTCCCTTTCCAGCTGCCTCTTCTATTTCTTCAGTTAAAACAGGATCAGGTGAAACCGAAACCGGGAAAGCCTAAATCTGGAAAACCCTGACGAAATAATGGCGGGATTCCAATAAGATTGGTGTTAAAAATTGCCAACATATACAACAAAAATGCAACTGCAAAGTACCAAATACAAAATATAAAACTCGTGATACATACTAAAGATGGGATATTAGATTTTTAATCTTTTATTTTCCTTAAATTCAATGTTCCTGAAACTCAAAAATTCGGTCTAGCTTTCCGAATCAGCTAGATTCCAGCTCTGAAATGCAACAGATTGAACCGAGTATAAAAGCGAATTATAAATGTTAATGACAAGAAAGAGAAATTAACCCATAATGGTATCTATAATATATTACGGCACCTACTCGTTTTTGCCCAATTATAAGATGCAGCAGCCTAAAGAGTTAGATTTACTTCACTGGCACAGTGCATGGGGCGTGGGTTTGCTTTTTCTTCTGGAACGATTTGGCATCCGGAGAGCGTCTTTACGCTTTGCGCATCGGAGCCTACTTGGAGGATGCCATTCTTTGTGACGCCTCTGCAGAAGAGCTTGGATGTTACAGGAGCGAGCATAGGAAAAATTCAAGAATTCAAATAGCCAAAAAAGAGGCAGATGCGTACTTTGAGACCTGCTTGTCTCTACAAAATGAAGTCAGGCTAAAATCTATGTCATTTTTATCCTTTCTATGCTTTCCCTAAGTATTCCAATCCGTGTAGTCCTTTCTTGAGCCACCCTGCTAGATTCCCACAACTCTAGCTGTATAGACAGCAGGAAGACCTCGGAAACAGCAAAGGTCACATTATTCCATGTGGCAACGGGCACATTATTACAAGTGAAGCATGTAATCACAGTTCAAAAACATTTATAGTCTTGACTTTGACTTGAAACCAGACATTTGACCTAGAGTCAATGGTAGATATATCGTGGGAAACCTGGCATTCCGTTGAACGAAAAAGGTTTTATATCATAGTTGTCGGTTACTTATTTTTCGTTAGAGATTATATCGAACTTTTACAGGCCAATTTTGTCTAGAATTTGAATTCTATAAACCTAGCACTGACCATTATTGCCTTGTAGAACCCTAGGTTCGATATACTTAATCTTTAATTAATGATGGGAGACAAATCAGCTGAAACTTTTGTGTACTTGAGTATCAGCTTTCCAAGGACGTATCTTTAGCATGACCCTATCAAGTGGTTGACCCAGCCCAGCGGCTCAAGTTTCTACAAGGTTATTATAATACGCAACAGCAAGGCGCACATCTCATCTCAAACCAATACTCCCTCTGCACTAGTAAAGTAGGGTCCACTCAGATCAGAATAAGTGCTACGAAATTCATTTTATTCATGTAGTAAAAGTTCATTGAAGGGTACATGAGGAATAAATATGATCTAGAAAATAGATTCTAGAATAGAATATGCTATGAGAATTCTAGAGAAGGAAACAGAGCGTGTGCACGAGCTACAAAAGTAGTGAAGGTGACACGAGCTAGTAGTCAAACAATCAACCATAGTCAATTGCAATCAAAAGAAAAACAATAGGATGACACCTTTAGGGTACAATGGAGAACCTTACTTCTGTTTACCCTTGCCATCTTGAGTTTGCTTGTTCACGTTGAGGCTGAGGTTGGAGCACATTTTTTCAAAAAGTTTTTGTTGTTTTTCCTTGTCCTCGACCAACTGAGTGTCGATCTGGAAATGCAACAGAGGAAAGGGAAAGAGACGAACCAACTTGTAGAATTTCGTACGGAAGACGGATAACTTAAAATCGGATAGCAGTTAATTAAGCTGTGAATGCAAAGCTTACCTCATAGTACAATTCGTGGATGTGTTCATTGAAAGGTTGCTTCTTTTTTGCAATGACAATCAATTCCTTGGACAACTCATAGTGTCCGAGCTCAAATTCGGCTAGGGCGTATCTGTCATACCGGAAAAACAAGCGAAGTTCAGGAAGCAGCTTAGTTAAGCGTACAGGGAATTCGGTTTGTGAGAAATCATGAAAAAATGGATCGGAAATAGCATCGGTCGCTTCGCGAAAGGTGATTGATAGTTCAATTTTTAACTATTCAAAGAATTTAGTTAATGCCAGACATTAAGTATTGAGGTATATTACCGGTAGTATAATTTTCCGAAGTCCCCATTGGTGCCAGGAGGAAGTTCCAAGGCCTTCTTACAATTGTAAACAACTAGGTCAAAGTCCTTGCACTTCAGTTGGCAGAATGCGATGTTAAGGAACAGAGTAAACAACAACTCATTCCTCTGAGCATCCAACGCTGGGTCAATTGTCAAAAAGGACTCCAATATACGTATGGCCTTCTTGTACCTAGGTATTCAAGTAATTGTGTAAATACACAACTATAGACATAATGTGACGGTAAATGAAGCATGTATTTTATATAAGTACCCACAAAGAAACTAATCCGCTCACCTCTCAATCGCCCAGCCCCATTGTTCGTCCCGAACACTTTTCTTTGCGAACTCCTTTAACTCGGTTACAGACTTTACGTAGTCGTCAAAAACCACAGTCTTGCGTTCCTCCGGAGTCAGTGCCAGGAGATTTGGAATTGATGGAGCAACGATGAATTTCATCAACATGACCTTGAACAGGACTGTGGATTCTGTTCAGTCGTAAAATCAATAAGAAAATACCGAATGCTTATACGGATCACTAGAGATGATATGTCTCTCTCTCTTATCTGTTGACATAACTCACCCGGTGGCACGAAACCCAGAAGGCCATGGTCTCCATACAAGTACTTGGGTGCCACCAAGAAGTGCGAGACTTCGTACTGTTCCATCTCGGAGATAGCGTAATCCAACCACCCAAAAATGTTGGGCTGGAAGAACTTGAATTTGTACCACCGCTCAGTCTTGTAGTACGGTTCGTCGTTAGTCTCGGCCCAAGCTTCATAGTTAATATAAACTGTTGCATGGAGAGGTGGCTTCCGCTGGTTTCCTAAACGGACCAACTAGAATAAGTGAGCAACTGTTAAATAAGCCCTCCCTTGATTCGTACGACTATGACTGCAATTAAATCGTAAGTTGAGCATTATTCCCCTTTCCACTTACACGACTCTTCACACCACCATCATCGGTAACATTCTTGAATTCTTTTGCAAGTTCTTCAAATGAGCCAAGCATCGGTTCGTCATTTTTTTCTACTGCGTCATCAGGGATGAAGGCCAGTGGAGCACGCTCACCAAGTGAGGGGAATGATTTATCAATTTTGATCCTATATTGAGCCTTCTTGACATCTTCCGAAATGCGTTCTCCAGCAGAATTGTCGATCTCAAACAACACGCCTTCTTCAGTAAGCTTCCTAAAAGAAAATTTCAAATATATTGTATCCAACCCTACGCTACGTAAAAAACGCCAATTCTGACTCTAAATATAAGTTTATGGACTTACTCAACATTAAAATCAAATACACCCTTTATTTTAGCCCTTCCATAGTCGCCACCCCCCTCAGCCATCTTGTTCAATATCTGAAATAAAAATATTACAATTAGCAACATCCAATATGAAATATACTCAGTATAATGCAATATGCGAACTCAGCAATCCTCAACTAAATAGCTGCTGTTGGCAATTTTTAGTGCTCGGACGGTCCCGGTCCAGGACCGGGATCGGACCGGCGGTCCCGGTCCGGTCCTGCTTTTTTCCAGGACCGGCAGAAACGGTCCGATCCCGGTCCTGCCTCTAGGACCGGACCGGGACCGGACCGCATTTGGACCGGGAC
>JAQFXY010000075.1:0-69541 GCA_034693865.1 Ceratophysella sigillata
CCTTATTGTTGTGGGTCTTTTGTTGTGGGCCATATTGCTGTGGGCCTTATTGTTGTGGGCCTAATGACGTGCTACGTTGGGCTTCATACTACTAGTATTATACACAGGCTTGATTTGGACTTGTTTTCGCGTATCAACAGTTTCGAGCATAAGAACTGTAAATTCTAACTCAAGAGAATTTGCTATCAATCAATCCGTTACTTGCCACATTCCGACAATGTAGGATAATATTGTAAGGCGCAGGCGTGTGTAAAATAAATGTTTCCAATTATCTGACATTTTCTGGATATTTTTGAGTTGTGCCGCAAGGCAATGGGAATATTTGGCTGAGTAATGGGAAGCGGCGTAATGGCAGTAAGAGTAAACCCTTTTCTTCCTATTAAAGAAGAGAATGGCATTCTGTGTCTCCTTAGCACCTTATACTCCGACTTTGATTCAGAAGGAGAGGAAGAAAATAGTTGAGTTTATTTTACTTTTATGATAAGCCAGAGTCAGAGAATCACGTAAAAGGCATCTGGGGAGAACATTTCTACTTCCCCTATTTCCTTCGTTAACAACCTAGCCTTCAAAATGAGAACGGGAAAGGCAAATCGAGAGATGTTGTCTTAGCTCAGAATTCAGCCTGAGTCTTCGGCCCCTATCCCAATTTACACAGATCCCCATCGGGTGCAGCTAAACTTGCATAATGAACATGCATCTATTGAAGGGAGACAGCTACTTTATTCGGCATTTGTTCATTATTTGTAAAATTCTTCTACAATCCTAGAGCACGTATTTCTGAAATTCCAGAAAATCGTATATTAATAGTAGTGAGTTGGATACGATGGGGAACGGTCTGGGCTTTTGAGCTAAAGAAATCAATGGGTTTACGTACCTATATATTATTCACTTGTAGTTCGATACATTTGTCGTACATGGTCCGTGCTTTTTAGATGGTGGGCTATGCATTGTAACTTTGGTTTCATAAATTCAAATGTGACATGGATAATTTGTGTGAACGAAGTGAAAGTACAACTCCAATCCAAACACCCATCCCTTACACAAGGGGAATTTGAATTCGTGCAAATAACATTGAAAACATGGTATAAAATATAACAAGCTCGGTTGATGTACATGTTCAATACAATACAAACTGTGCAAAATATCAACTGAAAAGAGGAATGAATGTGCAAAATGTCTTATTTCCTCTTTTGTTTTGCAAAAACCATTGACTCCGACTTAGTCCATGATTTTTTGATTCAGGTATCTGGCCTGGATTGATATTGAAATACTGACGACAGGATCAAAAGTTATCCTTCAGTATAATCAGCTTAATGATCATATCCTTGCATCTTTTTGCCTATTTGTGCATGTGCCCGGTTTTGAATTTTGGTAAACAATTCTTGGCTTCAAGCTGAAACATTAGCGTCTGCCATATAAGTAGCTACAGCAACTGAAGTAGGATCAAATTATTTTTAACCAATAACAAGCAAAGTAACGGGCTCAATTATTATTACAGTGTAAATATTAACGGTATGTAGGAATAACTCGATCGATTGACCCAGGGTCCTATCCTAGGTTTGAGTGCTTTGTACTGATTCACGGTTGCTACTAACCCGAATCACTTGAATAGGTATCATTATAAACCAGTTCATTTAGCCATATGCCCTGACTTCTGCTTTCAGGACGACTATCGTGATGGAGACTGGAGATTGGTAGCTGGAATCCGGGATACTGATTCCCGATTTGAGAGTCTATTTAATTCCGGACTGACTTGTTCCGGTGCTTGTATCTGGAGATGGAGAGCAGAAAACGGGAATTTGTTAAGAATCCACGACAATTCATAGCATGACAATTCATAATGTGACCATCTCAAGTCCCAAAAAGTATTGTTATTAATTCCGAATTTGATCTAACACTAATTTTCCCAAAAACTAAATCAAAGGATGGATGAAATTCCTATACAAAAAATTCTAGAAGATTAAAAAAACGACAAAAAAAATTCCTTTCAAAAACGATTCCGTGTTTAAAATGTTTAAAAACTATTTTTTTTTGGTTATTGTTCACGTGCTAGGGACGTACTTCAGAATTTTCACACTGTGAGATGTTACTCTACGAAATACTGCCGGCATTGAATTTTGGAATCATGAATTGTGCCGCTATGAATTGTCGTTTTACGGCTCGTTAGTGCTGACGAGGAGGCGGAGTGGATTGGATGAGACGGGATAGAAGCAGAAGAGCAAGAGAACCCAAACTTTTAATACCACTTCTTATCATAATAAATTAACATTATCATCATAAATCAGGCACAACTCGGAGCTCCTGCATTCTGCACCCACTCTCTCCTGCTCGCCCCTATTCTCCAACTGCTCCAGGAAACGGAGATGCGAGAGAAGCCGAGTTCCAATTAGTAAATTCTAAAATAATAATAATACAGATACGCACACCATTATGCATCTCCAGAGAAAACTAGGCCTGCATCAGTGCTTTCCATTCATACCAGCAAAGGCAGCAGCGAGAACACGGTGCACAGAGCTGCTCTCAGCAAAGTTACAAGCCATTTGCACAATGGATTAAGCCTGCAAACTGCTCTTGCTCCTTATTCCATAGGCTGCCTAAGGTTCTAAAACTTACTTGAATAGGAATGTATGACAACTGTGCTTGGGGTTTCTTAGTGGGTACATTACCTCGATGTGAGCAACACTGCATGCTTAAATCAAACCAGAATACGTTGTATTATATTCGTAGGTATTAAAATGTATGCGTCTTCTATACATAGATATTTTGCTTGCAATCCGAGCTGGTAGCTGGTAGAAAATGTATATCCTAGTTGGGTAAAAACATTTCCCACTTCCAACCCTAAGGCTAAGCTTTCATTTTCATGCAAAAAACTCCCATGGAAAAAATTCCATATTTACCCTTTGACCTCAACCTGTAAATTGTGCTCGTTCAGTTACGTTTACGAAATATTTTAGAACAAATTTTTTCGAGGGTACTTTTTCTGCGGAAGCTTTTGGCAAGAAACTTTTTCGTAAGGAATTTCTGAGCTGGAAAATGCATTTTGAGAAGTTTATTCGTAAATGAACTCTAGCTACATAGTATTTAGAATGGGTTATCAGGGGACTTAATGTCAGGAACCGGATCCATGTCAACTCGGCGTATAGACACAGCTAAACTACAGCTTCATTCATCAACAACAATTTCATTCATTATAATTTATAATTAATTTTCATTGAAACATACTCACATTGAAGGAATAGTTCCAAAACTTCTGAAAATATCTCACCTCCAGTGAGCTTTAAAGCTTTACCAGCACAGAAAGTCACGCTTCTCAAGTCACCTTTCTTTCTTTTTGACGTATTACAGAACGGCGTTCTTGTGAAGTACACTTACTAAAAAGAAGCGACCGGAAGGCGTGGGCTGTGTAAACAAATCCATTTTCTCTCTACGTTTCAAAGCAGAAAAATCAAACCTTCCACTTTTCCTTTGACTACTTCCACCCAGCTTTGGTTCCTTCCTTCAGCAGATGAGAAATATCATTGAAAGGCTTATTAGACAGACGAAATGTCAAACTGAGCAAATGTGTAATAGCTCAACTGACATTCAGAAATTATGTCTGTGAAGAGGCTCGATCGATTCTAGCGGATCAATCCGTCGAACACACATGTAAGTCGTCAATGATTATCCATTCCATTCTTCTTCCACATTCACTCATATAATGAGCCATCATTAGTTCCTGGTTTCAAGTAGGAAATCCGAACCAGCCGCTCCGTTGTACAAACATGTGAGCCCAAAGGAAACCGGGTTTCTCGAAAAATCCATGCCCTAATTCTCAACGGGGCAGCGAAAAGGTTCCCTACGAAAAAAAACTGTAAATCGTGGTCGGGCTTGGTTAAGCTATGCTAGATACCGTGACATTGGATTGGATTTCGAATTGTAAAGTTAGGTTATGCCAAAAGTCTTTTAATCAGACAAGCTTATTACGAGGAAGTTTTTGCTGGGGAATTTTTTGGCATGGAATTTTTTCGTAGAACCATTTCCAGCTGAGTTATTGGTTATAGTGAGGCTGGAACTCGTAGCGTTTCTAGTATTTTTAAAAGAATTTACGATAAGAATTTGAGAGGTTCGAGACGGCTGCCTGCCTATATGCCTAATGCATCTCCACTCTATCTTATTTCCTTTGACATTTTCGTCTTATTATTCCTCCATGCCTTTCTCCCTTTCATGCCTTTGATTGACATTAATTGACTTTCCCCAATCCCCTTATCTTCCTCCTGATATCTGGCCCCAAAAAAAATATACGTAAATCTTTTCCCACGTCAGAGCGGAGAAGAGAGAAAATGGTGGGCATAAGTTGTTGAGATAATGGAGTGTGCTATGCTGGAGAGACAAGTCGGGCGTCGAGATGGGAAGGAAGGATGGGAGTGAAGGATGGGAAGTGATTGAATTTTTCCAAGGGCGAGTTAAATGTAAAACTTAAATTGAAATCGAGTCGAGTGTATAATAATATAAAAGAGGCAGGGGATAAGGGAATCGGAAGGATGAATTGGAACGGGATGAAATAGGACGAGGCTCTGTGTTGTTGAGTGTCTGTTATAAATAAACTTGAGGAGAGAAAAGGGAAATTGGAATAAACGTATCACATTTTTCACTCAAGAGCCTTCTCCGCTTCCCCGTCTTTTCTCATTTGAGCATTGATCAATTTCAATTAGGCCCTTTGTGGGGCATTAGGATGTGTGATTAATGTCACACCACACTCACGTCAGGAGCTGGGCCAGAACTCGACACGCCGAGCCTCTTCCCTTTAATTGGAAACCTAAAAGTCATTGTTATCTACCGGCTGCCTCAGTCAAACACACGCACCGTTTTGTAGTCCGGTGGTGCTCACAAGGAATAGGCCAGATATTTGCTCAAGCCGCTGTCAAGTTCGATCGCTACTTTACTTAGTTGGTCGATCAGGTGATATGCCCTTCGTACATGTGAATTCATAAATTCAGCGTTTACTCAGTTCAATGTAATGTAATACTGGAAAGCATGATCCACCATGCTAGCCGCAAGTATTCATTGAAACCCACACGGCCAACTGAAGTGAAGATTAGGTGGCATTAAAAAAAAACACAGATTGTCTATCGCAAACAACGTAGCCTCCAAATGATTTCAACAGCTGATTTCAGTTAGGTTATGTTAGGATTAGTTTGAGTTTACGACAACTCGCAATGCTTTTTAAGAAATCTAACATTACCCTCTCTAACATACTCCGAATTAGTCTAACTCCGTTGGAGGCTCCAACTTGGCCGCTACAATGAAGGGGACAAAGGTAAGCGGAGGTGACAATTAGGCTACTACAATGAACGTGTCAATGTATTTGGAGGCGACAAGTCATCCCTGTTCTTTACTTCAACGGAAAAATTAGTGTGGCATGTCCAGTTTACAAAATCTCCAAATTTTTATTTGAAATCAAATATCTTGGCATGTTTGACGTGAGCATCACTGTAATTTGAGGATAAGGTGTGCCGAGATCCGAGATCCCTTGTTGATGTGTAAGCAGAAGTTGTACGGTTATGGCCTAACCAGACTCGCTCACGCTCATTTACTTTGTGTCAAGGAGATACAGACTGGCCTGGCCCGTATCCACAGGGCTACAGCTACAGCCTATTGATTTATCTCAAGTTTAAGTTTAGAATCCAGTTATATCTTGTCTATCTACTTTCTCCCTCCTGATGATGCCTGGCTGTATCCGTGAAAGAGAAACTTATCCTGGTTGAACACCTTGTCGCTGGAGATCAGGACTACATTAATCGAATGATCCAGTCAAATTATGACATTGTGATATCCCATGGTAAATGTGTCTGTACGTCGGGTGAGAACACTTTTCGATACACAATAACCATAATCTCTGGAAATTAAGCTACCGCATGGAAAACATAATTTACTCCCACACCTTTTGCATTTTCAAGTGGTCAATATGTGCTCTCTCATTTTATGACTAAATAATTTAATTGCACTGTTTCGGGAATTTAGAACAAATAATTAGAGCTACTAGAGGCAGTAGGTACGAAAGCTGACATTCTGGTTACTTCTGTGACCTATGATGCTGGAATTAATACAATACAAAATACGAATTTTGCCAAACTTCGAACGAGGTATTCACGTAAAATTGAATAAGACTCATCTGGCTAGGTACGGACATAGAGAATCCGCGTACTTGCTCGCCAGTAGCAGTTCGACGTGGTTAACAGAACAAAATCCATTGAATCAGTACGTCAGACGGATCACGCACCAGATTCCAGTAACCATGAAAAACAGTTTAGCTGGGTTGTGCGCGGTTAAGTTGGGGAAGTTTCTGACAATAAATATTTGTATAAATTGAAAGGTGCGGCGTTGGGTTCTGTGTCCATTTGAGCCTGTCCTTCGTACTTTGTACTTTGAACACGAACACTGGCGGATTGCAGAGAGTCACCGTCTTCCCATTACGACTCCCTGCCTCCCGGATTGATGAGGAGGTCTAAATTGTTATGGTAATGGTAATTGTACTCAGAATGGGCTTTGAAACTGACTCACTCCCGTTCAGAAATGGATAAATCCACAATGCTGCCTGCACAGAGCCACACTGAACTGGACAATGGGCAGATCCAGGTTCTACGACAAGTCATGCTGACAGTTCACAGTCGGCGACAATTAATTGAGTGACAGGTCGTAGCGCTTCCACATTCATGGATATATCATCGTGTAACCATAACCATCCTGTTCATAATCTACCACAATCTACTATGCGACGAATTATTCTCCAAAATGCTAACGTAAAAAAATTGAATCAATTGATTATACACGTTAAAGTCGAAAAACAACGACAAATATGAAGGCTGATGAATGCTAGGCAGACATGAATAATTTATAAATGGTTATACAAATATTCTACTACGCGTTTAAGGTATATTATTTTTCATTTTCGATTTTTTTCTATCCTAGTCTAGCCTAGTTGTACCTGGAGCCAGAAAATTTGTTATTTGGTGGTATTTACAGCTGTAGCTGATTAAATCCAAATATTGTAAATGCTTAATGGCAACTTTTTCTGAACTAGGAGTAGTAGCAATGTGAATTGGCTCAAATATCAACAGTTTTTTATAACGCTGAACACTGGGCATACTGAATTATCGGACTGTTTTCAGAGTGTGAATTGTCGGATTGTGCAAAGAAACAGGCGGACCCTCCATTCCCGAAAATAAATGACCAGCCACTCCCGGAGTCCTGCTGGCAGAAGAAAGGAGATGATCCGAATCTCTCACCGCACCCGCCTTTTGTGAACCCTATACAAACATCCTAATATGTCTGCCTCGTGCGTCTAACAAAAGGTTTCGGGGAATTTGGACAGACGAGGATGAATTGTGTTATCGGATTCTCATCCCACAATCACTTTTTCGGGTCGGGACATTTCAAAAAGGTCGAGCAGATTGGTCAGCAACATTAGACAAGGCTTGTTGGCCATAGAAAACATCAATATTTTTCATTGGATTCACTCCCTATTCCCTATACCTCTTGTCCAGCATTCCATTTGGCATGGATATATTTAGCAGAATGCATATCTACGTTGTGGGTCTCCGTTGATAATTTATTTGGGCGTTGGGATTTTGCATTAATGAAAATTTTCAGGTTGATTTGGTGTTATGCGACTAGTTTTCGATTTAAATAGAACTACGTCTCTCTAATTTTTGAAGGAACAGCGAAAACATTCCTTGCGAAACAGTTTGCTGAAAAAAAGTAAACTTGAAAATTTCCCTTGAAAAAACTCCGATTTGCATTTCGACCTCAAAATTTAGGAAATTTCTCACATGAAGCTTTCCTCACTGAACTTTTTTGAAAATCTTTTATGACTAGAAATAAAACTAGGCTATACGAAACGATTGAAATGTTTCAGCAAATTTAGAAACTGTAAGAAGGATTTACGTAAATCTGAGGAAGTGAATGCAGCACCTGGTTCGTGATTCAATGCATTTAATCAGAAAATATAATTATTTTTGCAATGATTCCTTCTACACAATTTAATTACCACTCAACCATTGTGGAATAATCACATTATTCCACTCTGCTAATTTGGAAGGAAACCTACAAATAGTTTGTGGAAAATTGCTCCGTTTGATCTCAGTTTCAAGATGCGAAACCCAGGCAGACCAGAAAACATTTCCGTTTTCCACAGAATGCTGAATGCGTGTAATATGTACATAGGAATGGGATACATTTACGTACGTGTTTTCTGTTTACGCATCTAGTGAAGCGAAGCAATTTCCCCTCAGTTCTATTCCACGTTTGTAACTATATCGTATTTCGTTTAAAACTTGCATAGTATAATGCATAAAGTATCCCATTCCTTCCACTCACTCTCCTCGGTAAAGCCATCCTTCAAAATGGCTTGTCATAGTGTACGCTGTACTGTACGTAGCAAGTGGGAGTATGAATATGAAAATAAGTGCTATTTCCATATTTATGACTGACTATGTATATGTACATTTGTAAACTTTTCTAAACTAATTACTCAATCCAAAATGATCTAACATTGGATTTAATTTCATGCGTGAATGCACCAGAGGATGTTCAAGTACTACACATGGATACAGATCTAAAGCTACTCAATATCCCTAAATTAAGTGCAACATCTGCGTCTTATGTGCACAGCGGGTATTGATGGGCAAAACTGGAGTTACATGTCCACCACATAAAGTAAGTATGCTTCCTGGTGCTGTAAAGTTCCCTGCAAAAAAGTTCCTTGCCGAAAAGTTACTCTACAAAAATTCACAGGGCTATTTAAATTTCCCGATTACTTAAAATACTAAATAATATTGGCAAACCGAATCTAACTTTAGAAATTCAATTCAAAGATACGATATCTGACCTAGTCTAAATGCAATTTGACCAACGGGTAAAAATTTAGGCGGAATTTTCCAAGAGCTTATAACGCAGACAACTTTTTCGAGGATTTACACAGTCTCTTTGTTGCCACATTATTTGTTAGCCCAAATAGACAATATACGGCAAGTCAGAAAGCAAGTTGTCTCCGTACCTTTGAGCACCTCTGTACATTGGATAATCTGAGCCACTTTTGGGCGTACGGATTTTCTGCTTAAATCCTTGAGTCTAAGGAATTATTCCAACAATGGAGGCCCATCGCACTTTCTCAATTTCCGAAACAATTAAGTAGCTAGTGGAGAATAAAGGCTCACACACGCGAGACGTAATGCATTCATGCTGCTCGCATGCCAAGGAAACATGCTTCCTCTCCTGATAATGCCCGACACGACAACACAAATGCTCTTAATGTCAGGAGAGGCGTGGGTGACTTCGAACGCATTGTGTACTTTACTAGCGTGAAGAGAAAGGCTTAGTTTTCAGAACGCACAAAAAATGAGAGAAAGTTGTTTTAAGCCAGAAATATAAAAAAGTAGCCTTGGCACACAGGAGCAGATACGAAGGAAACTCTTCAGCTTTTTTTCCCATGCCCCCGCGCCTTCCCGTCTTCATGGATAACGATTAGTAAATTGGACCCACCCAGCAATTGCATGTCAATTCCACATTGTAGAACTTCAATAAAATAAAGCACGTGTAAAAGTAAGGAAGCGAAAGAGAACCACTGTTCTTTCCAAAGGCTACGCGTAGACATGAACATGAACTGGGCCAAAATGCATGATTTGTTTCCATTACTTCTTTTCCCGTTTGACAGAAGCAAATGACTTTGGAATAAATATTTATCAAAATCTAGGCACAAAACTTTTTTCCCTCAAGGTAACAACAAGTGAGAACCTTTTCAATCAAAAGAAACGCAGGTTCAATTTTTTAAACAATCCGGGTAGTGTGTAGTGAACTTTATCATACAAGACATGCTACAGAAGTACAACTCGTAGGTTTGATTTATGTTCTGGATTCTGGACAAACAATTTGTGCAAATATGCAGAGTGTGTTCATCGAGCTAAAATAGGACACGCTTCCTACATCACACTGCAAGACAATGTGCTGCTGTGTTTCATACATACGGTAGCCTGGTTTTCAGCTCAAAATACAGAAAATGTCAGGTAAAAGTAAAAAGCATGTATTCACAATAATTGCGCTGAGGTCGGCTATACTCCACACTTTGACCATGCTGCTACTAAAAAGTTAGCTGCGAAAAATTTCTCTGCGAAAGAGTTTCCTGCAAAAAAACTCCCTGCAATAAAGCTTTCCTGTGAAAAAGTTCCCTGCAAAAAAGTTTCCTTAAAAAAAGTTTCCCGCGAAAGAGTTTCCAGCGAAAAAGCTCCCTGCAAAAAAGTTTCCTGCGAAAAAGTTCCCTGCAAAAAAGTTCCCTGCGAAAAAGTTCCCTGGGAAAAATTTCTCGTCCCGTTTGGCCTAGACTGGATGAGCTTTGAAACTTTAAGCGTTGCTTAATTGGCGGTAGGTATCCCACTTGAGGTGCCCTACGTGGAACATATTGTATACGTAGATATGATACTTTGAATATTTGTGCCCAGACTTCGTTGCCGGTTGTCTGTTGACTTAGATGTAGTAAGCGGACGAGAAGTGTAAGTAGTAGTACGTACGTGCTGCATACGGAGTTTGGGATTTGCTAAATCCAGCTGTATGTGATTAATCAATTATACACATGGTCCTGAAATCTTTATTTAGTTGAGACTCGAGACCAGGATTTCCTCTCCATTATAAATACATGTACTCTGCACTCTCTCGAGTCTCCTTCACTCCAGATGATGATGGGACTACAGCGTTTTTAATTCATGCCAAAAATACACTTCAAAACTACGGCTGTCTGTCTGTCTTTAGGATTAGTGTAACCGGATTAGGAAAAAGTCTTGTCTGGTCTCCCATATCCCATATGGGATTCCTAGTCGTCCAAACAGCAGCGGAAGTAGTGTCAGTTTGAGCTAAATACATCCCAGGCCTATCTTGCAAAGTCTTCAAATTCCACCAGGAATAGAAATCTCCATTTCTTATAATGTAGTTCATCCGTATGAAAACCTAATATCCTTCCCATGTCTTGGACTGAGGCTCAAAGCTACATTATTTATTTTAGTTATTACTAATTAGGCCAATTAATTCCTGTCTCCGCTCTCCTGGAACAGGAGCTGATGGATGAGGAAAAGTAGAGATAATTTTAACTATTTTTTCTACACTATGCACATACGATACATAGTCCGTGTTTGTAAGCAGTCGCCGTGTGGAATAGTAACGACATGTTTCTCAATATTTCCTACATTGCTTTTACACGTACTGCATATTTGAGACTAGCGGCCCATGTTTCAGTGTCAAGCACTGATCTGTGTAGATGGACTGGTTACAACTTGTACGGAAAAAAGTTGTGTTTTGAGCCCGAGTCATGCTTACACACATACATACACCACAAAATAAATAACTTGTTATAGGTGAAGATAGTTAGTTGTGTATTCTGTTTAGGGTCTTCAGATTGAGCTTGACTCAAATAAATTTACATTTTTTAATTGAACAATACATCTTTCGTTGCTACGTTGTCGAGGCGACTCTTTGCTATCCAACTCTGTTGTTACAAAGTTGTTACCGTGTCCACTCGTGACATTCATTCTACCAAAACAAGTCATTAGAACCAATCAAGAGACGAGGCAAAGTCTCAGATATACAAATAGATGGTATAGATAGAAGAAATTATGCATCCATCACAGAATGTATAAGCTCGTTATACTCTAGGATTGAGATTGAGATGAATTCAGGTTCTTATTGCCAGGAGAAGCTTACATGGGTATCAAGCATTTATTTGTGTTCCTAAGTTCTCTCTGGTTGCTCATTTTTAAGTAGTAATTGATGGGTATGTACCTCTGCCGGTTCTACAACGAAAAAGGGGCCTGCATAAAAATATCCTCAAAAACTTCGCCCGCAAAAAAACTATTAGAAATTCCTTCCATTGACATGACCTCTGCCATAAACTAACTAACCTGAACGTAAACTGATCACAAATTTAAGTTAAATTCTTTTTAAGGGAAAATTTTTGAGGGAACTTTGTTTCTTTTTTGCAAGGGATTTTTTCGGGGGCTCTTCAACTCAGGAGTAGCTGCTCCTAGTAACATTGAGTATTTTTGTTACTTATTTCTAATACTCCTCTCAGTTGAAAGAGCTGGGAAATTAGGGTTAGAGGAATACGAAAGCGTTAAGGCCGTAGCCATAGCCAACCCGCTTTGAGCAGATCTAAGTATGTAAGTTTAAATTGATCCAATTTGATTCGAATTTTGGAAGAAAGGAGATGCTGATTAGGAATGAGTCTATGCGTTCAAAGATGAGGCGGTGGGAGCCGAGAAGGGGCTTGACATGATGAAGGCTCAAGTTTTTGGAACTTGATAATTTCCTTTGACTTTGAGTTTCCTATTATATTTAAGGGGTGAGCTCGAAGCTCTCGCCTCGCTCCCATTTTCTAAGACAGAGTTTAAGTATATTCATCCAATTATTCTCCTTCCATCACTCATTCACGCGTCAAAGGGAGTATTAGCATTAGGCATTAGTCCCGAATATCTTCCCTCGCTTAGCCAATTAGGCTAAAATGGAATAATAGCATTAGGGGAAGTACCCAGGATTCCCCTTCCTACCTGCAACATATACAAATCCCATTTCCTGCATCTTATCTTTGAGTACTTGTAACCGGCTAACTGCGCATCCTGTCTATGTAATTAACTGTCCGGCTTTTGAAGTTTGGTAAACAACCCCAGGCTTCAAGGTTAAATCTATAGAACCTCGCATGACAACCGAAGCAGGAATGAAATAATGAACTTATTTTTCCAAAATGTAGACGTATGTTTAAAATTCTGCAAACTGTTCCAAGATCTCTATGCTACCTAGGTTCAGTGCATTGCACTGATTATGACACTGCTAGTTCCGTGTCTTACGTAGTAGGGTATGCTTAATTTAATTACCCACATCATGGCGAGTTTAAAATCATATTAAGAGTTTAGTACTCGTTGCCGAGCAACGTACTGGAATCTTCAGTTGAGAATGTTCCTGAATGAATATGAAGTAACCAGTAAGATGTATAATGCATGACGTGCTATACAGTAATGGATGATATACTGCGGGTAATTATTTCATCACTTTGCAATCTGTAGTATTTGCATATTCTCTAATTAGTCATATCCCACGTATGCGCATATATTTATTTCACCATATGTGAAAGTTTAGTGTTACAATTTAGAATGAGGAAAAATGCTGATAGTGATAGTGAGTTCCATTGTGAATACGACGGGGCTATGATACCTTGTTCTAGTTTTGACTTCAAATTCCCTTTCTTCTTTGTCACATTTGAGTCATTATTGGCATGACCTTTTCTCAATCATGACATTTACGGTGGTTCTATGACAAGGATTTGGTCTATTCAAGGAATCTGTCGCGCTACTATGGGATAATTAGTCAGACCGTAGCTGCTTGAATTATAAATTATGATATTTAGAGTAAAATATTCAAATTGGCAAAACTACGCAAATAATCCACCAATTTCCTTCCAAAATGACCTTCGATATGACTCTGTGTCTATTCTCATATTCGAATCGCTTAGCTTCATCCCATGCTTGGATATTCCGTGCCAAGGTTTTCGTTAATTACGCCTCATTAGTAGGTGTCTATGTATTAAGTTATTGTATGTATTACCTATCCTACTCAGTCTTATGCAAAAGAATGTATTTTGGGCCACTTGGTGGTTTCAAGAGGAAATGCTGAACATATCCAACACTTTGTGCGTATCCTAAATGCTGAAATCGATTGCTATTGTTTTAAACAACAAAACGAGCAATTTCATTTTTTCTTCGTCATTAGCTGATTCTATGGCGTGTCCTTCCAGGCACAGGATAAGCTGGTGCATACTCGGAAACATTGTCTCAATTTCCAATACTGTCAAAATAGCAATTGAAGGAATGTCAAAACTCAAGTTATGAGGTCGCCGTACTATCATGAATTATCAAGGTTTTAGGGAGTAGTATGTAACACGCTCTAAAGGCCATGGAAAGCCAAGCTTTAAATAAGCTACTGTGCTACCAACTATGTATTAGAAATGAATGAAAACAGAGATTCAGGAATATTAGCAAATAATGCAAAAAAATTACCTCGTAAAGTTCAGGCTCATCATTTCCCTTCAACAGATTCCATGCTCAGCAATTTCCGTCCTCCCATTCTTAATGTCAAGTCGATTTCGTTGAACTCGTAAGTAAAAATTAGTCGGAATCACGTACAAGGAGATACGTAGATGTGTCTTCGTTACTTCGAAAAGTACAAACAATAATAAACAATGAGTTCCTACTCTGTAACTGAGAAGAATTTCCAAGTTGAACACACTTTGACACTAGGCGAGAAATTATTTCCCGGTAGTGCTAGTTAATTGGAGCTCCTGCTGACAAAACTTGAGTTTCAATTGGTGAGGAGATGGACCGCTTTCACACCTTGTCACTGGACTATGTAGAACCAATTCAAACTGTTTACTGCGATGAGAGGGATAAGCGGAGACCAGGCCATGCCAGAAGTCCGCACTGTGACTGTTTATGTGTCGTTGACCGATGGCTTATGAAGTGGATTCAGGAGAAAGGGAACAATTCCTTCTATTCCTTTATTAGGGCATGAATTATAGTTTGTTTAGTGTTTTAGACGGTTTGATGGTTTGTGGCGAAGGGAGACAGAGTCAGGCGCTGAGCTCCGCTCACGGACAGAGTCAGACTTCAAATGGTTCGAACCAGAAGTGTCTGTCTCCGGCTTTGCACTCCACAATGTAAATGCAGCAGTGGAAAGGGAGAACCAGCCAGCAGCAGAGCCAAGGCACGACCAGCCTACAAATCCTGTGCTGGGAACAAGGAATTGCTCCGTTTTCCCTTTTTGTTTGTCTTCAGTGGAGAGAGTGGCGGTGGTGGAACCGAGAAAAGGGAAATTTTTAGGGAAGAGAGCATTAAGAGCTTCTATCCGAACGTCACCGAAAAAATATGAAACTTTGCGTTGCACGGTCTGAGGTCCGGGGTCTTGTCTTGTTGCGGAAGGATCTAATAGTGTGGCTAACAATGGGCTGGATTTCTTTGAGATGAACCCAATGGAACTACTGTAGGCTCAGCACGGCTACTGTCTGATTTTTTTTCGGTTGATTGATTGATTGGTTCGCTTTTATTATAGTGTCAAAATGAGCTACAGAAATTACTATACAAGTACAATATGTAATACTAAGGACTGCCTAATGACAGCTCAAACTGGTTTCCGCTCAAGAACACTTAAGACGGTAAATATCTTTAAACGGTCTCGCTTTCCGAAATATTCCAGCTAGCCTAAACCAAATCCAAACATAAAAAAGAGCGGAAGAAGTTGTCTTGCCCGAAAAAGTTCCAATTTGACACTGAAACTGAAAAGTGTGGCACTGTAAACTAAAAAAAATTCTATTAGATTGAAATGCTTTAGAATATTGTTTTGCTTCGTTAAATAACTTATAGTAAGGTTAGGTTAGGTTGACCGGAAGTGTTTATCGTAGGGGAATGATCTTGGAATTTTTTCGTGAAACCACTTGGCCGAGATATCGTACATACGCGACTACACGACTGACATCTATTTCCTTAAAAGAAGCCAGCTGAGGCTGAGGCTAAGATCATCTTCGTGTTCTTTTGGATTCTTGAGGGATTATTGTTCAGAACATGTAATTCCAGCTCATAAACTTGGTTTACTCTTTGAATCCTGAAAGTTTGGGAGCATATTCTGATCCTATGTGTTATATCTTATGCATTACTTATGAGTGTATAGGTAGAGTATGGAAGTAAAGCTCTTTATCGTATTATTTTAGCAGCTTTAGCTGCATGCTGTGCTGCTGGATTCGAGATACCTGATCTTCGATTTTTAGTACTTACAAGGCAAGGCACTAAATTATTGCATTTGGTAAATTTTTCTCATTTGGCCGCGTGAAGCCGGAATCAAAATTGACGGGGCCCAATTAGTCCATGACCAATTGACGGTGAGCATTTTAATGGAAGAATATGATTTACGACGCCTGCTTATGAAACACTTTCCAATTTGTGAATTTTTGTAATATAATGGTAATTGTGCTTTCATATTTAACCTTTGTGATTGTTTGGCATTTATTGTTATTTTACTAGAAGGGAGAAAGAGAGAGTAACAAGGCCGATACAATCGCTTCCTCTGCCTTTCACAGTCGTTCGTATCAGGCGACAGGCGAACACTTACTATTACTAACTTGAGAATGACTCAATTTCTTAGAAATCCATCAAAACATTTCAGCATGCAATTGATTAATTTGTTCCAGCTGCATGTCTCATGAAACTTTCCAGCCAGATTTAACGTATGAATCAACTCTTGGTTGGTTACTTAAAATGAGTCAATTCAAGTTGAGAAAATATTAGAAAAATATTAGAATTTCGTAAAATGACTTCTCGGTTTCCTACGTGTATGCGTGAATATTGCTAAAAGCGTAATACTGAGGTACATGTTCAAACCAATCAATTTTCTTTGATACAACTCTGGATCCAGATTCCGTTCATTTCTTCCAGGATTACTTCCGGCCACTGCGGATGCCCTTCTCCATCAACGTCAACTTCAACCGGCTGACAGATGGGTTTCATTCAAGATCTATGCGAAGTGCCTGACCATCCGTTTCAGTTTTGAAGTAGCCATAGTCGGTAGTGTTTCAGCATGCTACTAGCTAACATACTTATATATTTATACTATGTAGTTGGTCCATGAATCAGTATCAATCACTGATCTCTGTACCACAGCTCGTTGCAAATGGCCAATTGTACCTATACCAAAGAATAACCAAAATATGTAGAAAGGTTTACTTAGAGCCCGTGTAGCCAGTGCAAACTACAGAATAAAGTGTAAAAGGATTGTTTTTGAGTCCCGAAGTCTAGACTTAACCCATTAATGATTCAAATTCAGAACAACAACCAATCAGGAGACGAAGAAGAAGCCTCACACCAACGGACAAATACACGGATGCATACATACAGCACAGAATGACTAAGCTCGTTAAAGTATGTTAACTTGAGATATATATATTGACGAGCACTGCGGCTTATTCCAGCCAGGGACCAAACCAGCCAAGCTTCTGTGGAGGTTCAGCTGCATAATCAAATCACGGTACGATGGAAACAATTAGGCGAGGTTAGCCTTCAGCTAAACTAATGTCAATACAAATTGCGTTTCACAAGCTTGCGCAAATTGTTCAGCAGTGAAGTATTTATGGCGATTAATCCTGAAGTTCATAAGATTAGGAAAATTCTTTGCACAACTGACGCACATAAATATTTAAGCTTTAACTTTTTAGACAGTCTTATGTCAAATTAGGGTTCATTTGTGGAAGTTTGTTGAGCAGATGGAGCATCTGACGTAACACCTGAAGCTCCTTGGGAAATGATAAATGTTGATCCTGCTACTCGTACGTATTGATTTTCTCCTCAAAGACAAAGTCAATAAAATTTATGTAGGGTATGTATGAACTATAAAATCGGCGTGTAGAGCGTGCCGTGCACTGGTTATCGACTCGGGCCGCGCCGTCCTGCTGAGCATATACATATTTACAGAATATAAGCCTGAAGGGCACACTCATGTGTTTTGTCAATGCCATTTCCCTTATTACCAACTTTCCCCATCCAACATCACAAAGGTAACAACTTCTACTCAAACTTTCCTTCCCGTGTCAGAGGCACAAATAGTTGTAATACCTAATAAGTATTATCGCATTGTGGGAATGAGCAATGTGCTTTCTCTCCCATTCTCTTCCTGCTTACAGGCATGTAGATAGGAGGCGGAAAGGCACGTCCAGCGCCTGCTTGGCCCACTCAGCCTAAAAGTTGGTTATGATAAGGAAGTTGGTGTACAATACTCAGAATACAATACAACCCACGTCTTGGATATCAATTTTGTGTACAGAAGTTACATGGAAAGCCTGATGGCCCTGAATGCAACAGAAAGTAAAAAAAAAACTTTTGGCAATTGACGCCCTCTATCTTGGTTCAATGGATAATGTTTTATTCTGTTATCCAGATCCAGTCATTGAATTAGAATTTGAGAGTGCTGGAGGTAAGAGTTGGGAAGTCTAATATTGGTACCTTGAATTATATGAGCAATAATTGAAATAATGAGACCAGTGTCAAACTGGATGAATACAATAGGTTTCCCGTCTCAGGGTCAGAACTGAAAGCGGAATGCACGCTAGGTTTCGGCATATAAATGCTGTTTATTGTTTTAAACTTAATTATATTACACACTCAATGCACGTCAGTTTGGCAGGCAGATATGCGTATAATGCAAAGCTGCCTTGTTTTCCGCATGGCTTCACAGGCAATTTCAATGCAGCTTTACTGCGTAGCCCCATCGAATTCTACAGCTAATCTGATACTAGTGCTTTTGATAATTAGCGTAATGTCTATTAATGCTTCTGACAATTATCTTAATAAATCGACGAAGTTGAATAATTAAAAAAAATATTAACGAATTTTCTATTGTTTTGCCATAAATAGCTCCGCAACTAAAACGATTTTTGAAATTATTCACCCTAGCATTTGCAGAGACAGTTGTATATCAACATCATCGCATCGCTACTATGCTGTGAAAGTGGGTTCATAAATAATTAAGTGTAAATGAAGTGTAAAAGATACATATGGACATTTGCAATTCTGCACAAGCGAAAAAATAGGCTGGGATACATACTATTTAGTACAATACGTGGAAACACGAGGATCTGGATCTGTAGAGGTAGAGTAAGAGGATAATCTGGATGGAAATGTATGAATGGCTGGATAAAAAATTGGGAGTGACACATTAATAACAGTTGACTGGACAAAGGGATAATACGTAAAGTGGAAAGTGACATATTTCATCTGTCATCGTGATCCAGTGTCGTCTCCAACAATTAGAGACGCATAACTGGGGCTTAATCTATTGTTGATCTCTACTCTTGTTCCACTGCCAGAAACATTATTGGAAACCTATACTCCTATCAAGTATGTTTATGTGACTTTGGCTTACATAAATATTCATGTCCTCCAACGGAGCAGAAGTGACAATTACGAGTTTCTATTACGAGCTATTACGAGGAAAAACCACGGAAAACCGACATCCGACAGGAACCTTCGAGTTGGTTGACGCTCATCATTACTCTAGTATTATCTTCCTCTAAACTTGATCATGTTAATGCTATAGTTCTGGGGAATACGCAGCTCATAGCTTCCGAAAAGGTTCTGAGGCTTAAAGAATACATGGAGGTTCAAGCCGATGGAAATATGCCTTGGTAATTATGGCCTTCCACGTTCCAGCTTGCACTATGTTGCTTGCGGGGTATTTTGCGGAGACACTCTCTTCCACAATTTCGCAGGTTAAGCGTTTTCGCATATTTTGTTGTGGGAGGGCTAACAAAGAACTTTGTGCTACAGACAGACGGACTCCCAATCCCAATTCCAAACTAAATGTGAATGTGAATTCAGAAATACATTAAATACATTCTATGTAAGTAAGTGTGGTATAATAATTTTATAATGATACCCCAAAATAGTTCATGTAATCAAATTGAACCAACAAGCGTGACAGATACTATTTCGCAACTATCGTTTGGATCATATATAGCAGTAGATTTGTTTATTGTATCCCTACTACAATTATACAATAGAATATTACCACAAGAGTATATCTTCTCGCTAGTAATGGTTTCATGCTATTTCAGAATGCCTCACATCCTTTACATTATGCATAACGATATTCATGAGAATCCCTGGATTTAATATTTTTAAGTCGCCAAATGTGGAGAACTATTGTGTTTTTAATTGCAAATTCGTAGTGCTAAACCATGTCCTAAAATAAAATAATAGCTTCCTTTGACATTGTATCAAATGTAACAAAATGTCGTGAAAGGCTGCCGTCCAAATCTGAATTCACCAAATAATAATGTGTACAGAATATTCACGTGTATACTTAAATACTGTTTGTATGGTTATGGTTAGAAGCTTAGACTTGTATGCTTTCAAATGTATTGTGCATCTGTATTGTTTGTAGTAAATAAACTGTAATTTTATTCCATACTTAGAGTATCAAGCTCAGGAGTTTTGTAATACAATATTTCCCAAAGCTGAACATCTTTGTTTCTTGATCAAGACGGAATGAGCGGCTATTATCAATGAATTGGCTGAGCTGAAGACTGTTACGAGCACGAGTTTGATGCAGATGCAATTTTAGAAGTACGATGTGGTAACACGCTGGGTATACTCATTAGAATACATACATATATACCAAGATCTTCTGTCAGTATGTAAAAAATGTAAACTGAACCGGATTTTAAATACTGTGAAATGAGAACTGTGGCTTAAATATTTGTTCTATTTATTTAATCGAGTTACAAGCTGTGCGGATCTTAATCGAATAGAAGCTTTTGAAGAGCTTACATGGCTTAAACCCGAGGACTACTGCGTTGCATTACGAAGTTCTCAATTTCCAGGATATTTAAAAACTTGTTTGACATGCCTAAAATGAGTTTGGTGCATTCAGTTACAAGTACAGGGGAGAAAATGAATCAGATTCACTGCGTCGTTGACTTGGTTGAAGGTATAGTGTACACGTGCAATTAGCAGATGTACCAACAAACTACAGAAATGGGTTATAATAGCGTGTAAAGAATTTGAACGAAAGTGGCGTCGTCTTTAGTACATGTAAATAATAAATAGGCTCTTCGTCCACAAGATATTTGCTCGTGTAGCAAGTAGTAGTTCGGATTGATATCCGGGCGGAATGACATACGAAGTGCGAATTCCCCAACCAGCGAAAGCATGTAGTGGATCAAGAAGCAATTATTCCACGGTCCGGATTAACATTTGAACAATAATTATGTCACAGCATGCGCCTGTATGAGGATCTGTAGGATGAGAATAATGTGCTTTCATATTTTGTTCTTATGAACGCTTCTTTATACTGGGAAGAATATTGCAATAAAAATAATTCTCACTTCAATAATTTCTTGTTGTTGATTGACAGTCAAAGCCCAAATTCACAGCTACAGGAAATCAAATCACTTTCGTCTTGCAGACTGGTTTCCTTTTTGTACGAAAACATTCAAAAATTCCTCACAGACAGATTTAGTTTTTGCATATGAAAGTATTCAAATCTAATTTCCTGCAGACAACGTTGGTTTTAGACCAGAAGGGTCTTATGGGATGATCCTGTCTGTCCGACTGTGTAAGAGATGAATCCAGCACCAAATTATATGTAAAAAGGTTCACTGGTTAGCATTGCAGGGGGGTTAAATTTCAGTCGAACGTCTCAATTGAATACAATTTTCATACCATTAGAAACAGGACCCTAGCTATAAATTCAAATGACTTTTCAGCCTCATTTCTGAAAAAAAAATATTTGTTTCCTTTTTTTAAATAAAACGCCTAAATCATCATACTATAGTTGTCACTGTTGCTTCCCTTCTGGTCCGTCGAAACCTGTCGAAGGCAGGTTTTTGTACATAGAAATATTCAAATTTAATTTCCTACAGACAACCTTAGTTTTTGTACACGAAAGCAGTCACGTGTATTTTCCAAAGTTTAATTATTCCACAATCTTATTCAAAGTAATAAAATTAATATTTAATAACACATATTTGTGAATAAAAATATGTATGTGAGCAAAAGACAAGAAATTCGGAATTTTATTATTCTGACATTTCATGGGAGGACTACCAGACACTACAATAAACAAATGAATAAGGAAACAAAATTGGAGATTTGGCCTTCCTTTGTGTATATAAAAGCGCTGAAATAGAATTAATCTTGAATGTCAATTTTGAGACGGAACGGCACGTCCCAATCAAACCCGCCTTCTTCGACGACTGTCACTTACGCACGCACTTACCGCTCACAAGAAATTCACATACCTACATGTATGGAGTAGTTATGATATTTACATATAAGGCATACCTTGTGGTCTTCATTACTGCAACTTTTGTATGGATGAATGATGCAGGCTCACATATTGAATCCTTCATATTCATGCAGATTTCAGCCACTACATTGAGCTCAATGTCGTTTCGCAATGTCGAAATGTCTAGTCGTAGCAACTTCCTAGTGCTTTGCAGGTTCAAATATTTAGCCATGTGACACCAGCAGCCTTTATGAGTTTTCTAAATACATTTCAAAAATGGATAAGTGTTTTCAAAATGCAAATTAGTAAGAAATCAGACGATGAGCTGCGGTATAATTTGCAAATAACAATAACACAGACCACGGCTCAGCTCACTATTCTATTGCGTAATGCTTACTCCTGTTCAACTCGTTTTGGAAAGCTCTGAATATGGCCGCGTTTGCGGTTACTTCATATAGCATATCTGGAGGCTTGTTGACTCTAGGTAACAGACATGTGAGCCAGAGAGTCCATGATTTTAACCGGAGGAGCTCAACCTTGGCAGAATTAATTCAAGAATTTCTTTAGAAAGTTTCATTATTGTAAAACCTTGCTTTGTCTGCGGCGTCTGGTACTTTTGGATATTGCCTTGTTCTGTAATCTGCGGAGTGGATGTTGTCTGTCCATAAACCATGTTCCGCCATCCGCTTGGCTAGACTGGAACTCAAGCTCCAAAACGGCCTTATTGTACATACACATCCATTACATTCAGGAGAACCATTGACACATGTATTTTACATTTATTTTAACGAGAGTGGATACTGAGTCAGAAGGAAGAGGGGAAACATATCCGCACGCTCTATGGATCCAGAGGTTGAGGAATTCCGAGTTGTGTGAGAATCCAGCAGAATCCCTAAGCCTCCTGAGTCTTATTGCAAACATTGGAGTGTGAGGTTTATGGGTTAGAAGGTTAGGCTCGAGGTAGGCCGAGCTGCTCACAGGAAGCTGGGCAGGCATTTATGGTGCACAAGAAACTTGGGAAGCACTTTCCCCATTTTCCCTGATTCTAAGCTTCCCAACTCCTGCTCGGCCTTCGACGCCCAAATGTCAATGTTTGCCCAATTCCCTCTAAGCTGCTCTCTGCTACTGAAACTTAGTATATGGAGAAAACAGGAAAAAGCCTTTCAGTAGTTTCCTGCATTGTATCATGCTGAACCGAAGGCGTCTCGGCCTTGCTTCCTTCAGCCCACCTAACCTAACCAAGTATGAAGTCATAAAACACTTTCTCCATCACTTTCTCCCCTCAGAGATTTAAAAGCTTTGAGCTTCGGAGACGGGAAAAAGGAAAAGTAAAAGTTTTCTGGGATTCGGACGATATTTGAGGGTGGAGAGTGAAGAGGAAAATGTAAAACTTTCCGCTTCCATTCTATTGTTCACATTTGGGAGTAGAAGAAAAAGAAGAACAAGTAAGCATCAAAGCAAAAGTTGGGCTACTTGAGAAATATATATTCAGATTCGGATACACCTCCAGCAAGGCTTAATGCATGATGAGCATCATGGCATGACTGACATAAGAATTCAATACACTTGAGAACTGGCTATCCACAGTATCTGTTTCTCAACTTCGGCCTCATCTTCAACCTCCTGTCCATCATTCCGAATTACGTCTCGGGCCACCAGCAGACTTATACGCAGGCAGTGGCAAGACTAATGAACCTATTCGGTCCAACGACTGGCGTCTTTTGTAAACCATACAATTAAGCTTAAAGTAATAATGCTTAAGGTTTTGCATATACATATGTAGGTGAAATTTCGTTCCCTGACTACATGCGATTTGTATTACTGTTTATAAGGAATACAGGATTGCTCAAGACCGCTTCAATCGCCAATTACAAGTTGGATTGCCATGTTAGCTTCTATTTTCAATCATCACCTAGTATAACGACGTTAATGAATCTGTCATTGTATCTATCTATCCTTCTGTCCGAAGATTTGACGAACGGTACTGGGACTAGACATAAACGTGATAAACCTAATCGTAATACCTGGTCCCTGGCTTGATGTGAGCACTACTATACTTCCAGATTCAGATTCGAAGAACTGTTGTTTGTTGACCGAATTTCAAAAACCAGTCACGTCGAGTGCATATGTTGTTGGCATAAGAATAAAAGTACTTACACGTATAGGTTCTCGGTTCATCGCAATTTCAATTTGTAAAAAATCAGTTTCAAGAATTGAGTCGGAAGGAACTTTGTGAGGGAAGGAATAGAGTTCCTTCCCTCACAGTGTAAATTTGATTATTTAGCCTAATTCTGTTATAATTTAGAGCATACACGGTAAAACGTGGCACGTTGTTCAATTCTCGCTACCCTATTGATTCTGTAGCCTAATTCGGTAATCTTCAAGGATAACCAGCTAACTTTTCATTCTGTCTACGTATGTGTCCGATTTTGAAGTTTTGTAAATAAAAACTAAGCGTCGAGGTGAAACACGGTGTCCGACATAGCGACTGTAGCAGGAATTGATTATTGAACTTAATGGTTTGAACCTTTAAAGAGCTTCCTATTCCGATCATATGCATAGCATTGCTTCGGACGCTACGAGTTGCATTTATATTCCAAAAACTGCGCCTTGCCCATCTGACGTGGAATCAATTTAATTGGGCTACTACGTTACCACGAAATAATAATTAAGAATGCTTATTGTGTGCAACAAAGCGGCCTTGCACGGCGGCACAATGAAATAGCGTCACCTAAATTGAAGAATGTGTAGAACAAAGCGTTGTGGATCGGTTTGAAGACAATTGTGCATTGAAATGAAATGTGAAAGTGAAAGTGAATTAATTTAGGTGCAAGGAATTAGGGCTGGTGAGAGGCTGAGACAAAGGGCCGTTATATGGCTCAGCTCGAGCTCTCTCTTCCATTTCCATCCATATGGATTTTCATAGTTTCAATTAGAATGGAGTCGAAAGGACAAAGCTGGGGATGATGAGTGGAAAGCATAACTTTTTGAGAGAAGAAAGTGGCCCAAGAAAAGCCTATTGTCTCCTACAATTCTAATTCCAAATTGTCTACCACAAGCCGCCTGATGCGACCACAGACGCCAAACTTGGCCTTCTATCTGTGTTTAAACGATTTATGCAACCTTAGGCCCACGCTAAGTGCACCGAGGTTCGAGCAGTGTGGCAAATCGCACATTGGCAACATTCTTGACATCACATTATTGGCTACACCGTATTTAACCTGTTTCATACCATTTTAAAGTTTTTGTTGGGCATTTTTGCCATTATGCTAGTTGTAAGGGATCCATGTCATAATCCCGACAACAAAAACCCCGACTCAATAATCCCGACAACAATAATCCCGACACTACAATAATCCTGACAACACAATAACCCCAACATAACTAAAAACACATGAAAGTAAAAATTACAAAGTTAAGACTCAGCCACCAGGCTTGGTGTTGGTGTGTAGGGCGGCCAGCGGGCAGGCTCTTAATGGTGAAAAAGCACGAATTCCAGCAGATTCGTGCTTTTTCCGCCCCGGGGATAGTCAGGATTGGGAAGGAGGTTAGATTATGCAAAGCCTAATATTTCAGTTTAATGTAATATGTACAGTACAGTACATGTATAATATCATACAAAAACTACTTCTAAAATAAATAACGTCAAGTTATATACAAATGAAATCTCATAGAAAATACAAAACTGCTTCTAAAATAAATTGCATATTTCTTTGTTGTGTTGTTGTGTCGGGATTATTGTATTGTTGGGATTATTGTTGTCGGGATTATTGTGTCGGGGTTTTTGTTGTCGGGATTATGACGTGCAACGGTTGTAAGTATTCAAAATTTCCGTTGGATCCGGATCCCAGATCCGAGATTTTTCGGATCCAATTTCCGGAAAGACCATTGGGGATAATTAGTAAATGTAAAAATGCGTGAGGCCTAAGACTTGAAAGTTGGGTTTCGAGGTAGAAGATTTCCCGTCTACACAATAACAACCTCGTGAACCTAATCTTATACCCACTTGCGAGTTATCGTATTTGCCTTGATTTCCAATCTAAATGGGGTCAAGTAGGTATTCAATTTCGAACAAAGGTGCAGACTATGTGTCGAAAAAGAGCTTAAATTCTGTTATTTTCTACTTCAACCTGATTTGTAAATTCAGTTATTCCGGATTAAGTACTACTTACTTACTAGTATACTGGGTTTAAATACACTCGAAATTCAGTCCGGGAATAGTTAGATAATCGCATAAAGTGTTCTGTTTATCCCTGGAAACTCATCTTGTTAACCTTACAGTTATAGTGGACGAGTCTTTGTAATAGTTCCCAGTAAATATATACGTAGTCCTGAGTGGAAGAGCTTTCCCAGTGAAAAGCAGACATGAGTTCCCGTTTCGCATTGTAATTTCTCATTCCAGATTGCATTCTCGGATTCTGACTTATCACCACCACCACGATCATCCCGTGGAGCTGGCTGGAGATGAACAATAGGAGAAGCGGATGAGCAGTTTAATTAATTTCAAGAGTGTACTAATCTCTTCTAGGAAACACGATATAGCCACACTGGGAAATACACACTGTATCCGCTTCGCATAATTATGCGTTTTCATTTGTTGGAAGCTGTCTGGAATAATAATTATTCCTCTAGAATTCTGATTATTTTTGTTGGTATCATATTCTGAGCAGAAGCGTAGCATACTCTCCCGATCAAAGCGTCTGTCAAACATATTCTCGCTGTCTAAGGTATAAAACAATAGCACATACATTTATTCCCAGAATGGTTTACACGGATTGCATACGAAAGTGGTGAACAAAGTTCGCAAAAGGTTATGCGTTTGCAATCGGGTTACGAATATTGTACCTCAACCAGGGTTACTCCAACCTGCACCATTTACCACTGTTCCTACGCCAAACTTACCCGAAACAAAAGTAGTTTAGGGATAAAATTCCTTTAGCTATAAGATAATTGCGAAATGTAAGTACATGCAAATTTGCTACTTCATCCCTTAAATTCTTTTATTTATTATTTTAAAATATTTTTTTTACCATTCATGGACATTTTCCCCAAGAAATTAAGACATTCCTGTCCGATCTCATAGCTGAAAGCTGTTTTTCTGAGTCCTTAATTAGGAAATCGACCAAACATTACCCCAAAGTCACAGGTGAAACCGTTTGTTTCCACAAAACTGTGTAATATAAGTACAAATCAGTATGACCTTAGTGGAGTTACGATTTGCAGGGATTAAAGGTGAGTAACGAATACTAATCTTTACTAAAATTTCATTGTTCTGTACATTTCATCAGACACGACACACGGAGGTATTCTCGTGTCAAGCTCTGGCACTCAATTCACCCGGCTCAATTGCAGAAATTATCCTGACCGGTACTGTGTTAAAGTAGGTGAAGGTTCTATACAAAAGTATGGATGCGGTTTGAAAGTTCCCTGTAAAAAACCTTATTTGAAAAAGTTTCTGAAAATATTCCCTTCCTCGTCCTACCTGTTGACCTTAAACTGTAAACTATGGTCAGGCTACTTGAATTAGGTTGGGCTAGGTTAGAAATTCCTTCATTAAACGGAAGTTATGATAGAAAAAGTTTGTTTTGTTAGTAAAAAGTGTCTTCATCGGACAAGCTTATTCGATGGAACTTTTCTTGGGGAACTTGTTCGAATCGGAATTTCTAGTAGAACGTAATACAAAATGTTAAATAATTACTACTGTATTGATACTTTCAAAAATAATGGCTCTACTACATATTAAAGTGCCGCATAATATACCAGTTTACCTAAAGTTTAACCTAAAGTTTAACCTAATTATTACCTAAACCCTCTCTGCGTTATATTATATTTTAAAGCCAAAAATGTCAAAAAATAATTGACTCTGGCCAAAATTCTGCCTAAAACTGAAGTGAAACGCCCTAACAAAATACTTTGCGATATAAATTATATTTTCCAGCTTTAAAACTGCACAAAACATAAAGGTCCTTCACAGTTCAGTTATTCTTGATGTAAAAAAGTCTGATAAATTCAGTGTAAAACGTTTTTCACTGCATTAGTTATGTCGAAATACATTTTAGCGCTAGTTTCTGCACATTATGGGCCATGGGTCATGCAGTTGTAGGTATGAACAAATATTCCAAGTTCTCTATTGTCGCTCTGATTTTTGTAAATAAATATTGTATTTATTTAGTGATAGTTATGTTATAAATATATGGCCGCACAATAAGGTATTTGGATTTTTCTGCATGCCCGGCTATAATATAAAGATGAAAACCTATGGACCAGGCAGAAACTAAATTAATTCGGCATAATTGTATTCATTTTGCGGCACATATCATAGCATGATCATAGCTATGATCTATGATATCGCAGAGAGCGTAATGAGCCATGAAGGAATGTGATAGCAAGTGGTAAAGTAATGATTATGAATCCACACTCCACACTGCTTTCACCTTCGTTTCCACGTTGGACTCGAATACAAGAGAACGGCCTGAACGAATACCGAGCAGAATACAAATAGTCGTGCTTCCTCGCCTGACACGCGTATCCATCTTCATTATAAATTACTAATATCTTCCTACTAAATGATTACAAGCCCTTCTATGTTATCTTCAGAGCAGTTGCATAATTGAGCTGAAACTATGCGGAACAGAAACACCGAACCCAGTGCAGTGTCCATGGATTCCTACGCCTACGCCAGGTTTCACTCATCGTGAGAAGCAAGGAGTGATTCGAATTAATTACAAGAAGTTAACTGAATTCACAGGAGGTTTGGCAGGAAATAATGAGCTGGTAAAATAATTACGCAATTTGTTATGATGAGATATCTCTGCAAACCTACAGCCCACAGTGCATTTGATGTGCAAGTCCATTTGGGATATAGGTCGAAATTAATGGAACTCATCCTTTGGTTGGAAAATGATATGTTTCAATGTCGTTTTTCATTCTTAATTAGGGCCTCTGTATGTTCAAGTCAGATTCACAGACCGAGCAAGTTTTGTTTCGTATTCGTTTTTCTTTAAACCTTTGTGCTCCAGTCACTTTTCGTTTTTTTTTTAGTATATAGATCTTCATAGTAAATCAGTTTTGTCTACTTAACGCTAGGATTAAATCATGCATTGTATATTGTATATTTATGACTATTTAATCACGTTTAGTTTATGACGACCATTACGACGCGGAATGCTGAATCGAACTGCACAGACCTGTAGAATTCCTTACATTAAATTGATGCACACTTGTGCCCAACTTGTCAGTTTCAGTTTGAAAACCTAATTAAAAAATATTACGCCTGTACAAATTGGTAACTTTGCGTACAAAAATTGGAAAACGAACTCGGGTTCCCCAACTTCGTACAAGAAACTTGTCTAAAAAACGTTTTGTTTACCAAAATGAAGGTTTTAAATATTTAGTGAAGCAGAGTAATAGAATTTGTGAACATATTTTTGGACAGACACGGACAGACAGACGGACAGAGGCATTCCCATAAGACCTTCTGGTCTAAAAAAAAAGCTAAATAATCATTTTGTGAAGTGACCTACTATCAGGAAATATGACCTTCACGTACGATTCATTCTATATATTTTTATCAACTGTATGAGATGTGGAACAATAAATAATATCTAGTCCCTATATTTTGTTCGAATTGGAGTGTACCGAGTACCGAAGCAGGTATCAAGCCTAAGCTAAAGTGAAGTGTTGTGAAAGAGAGCTCTGTTTCCTGGTCCTGAGCTCTTAATTGCTAAAGTTGGTTATATAGTTCATTTCCGGGATTTGGACTGATTTTGAGTATGAAAGGGGAAGGACGAGAAAGGAAAGTTCAAGACTAGTTTACTTAATCTCTGTCCCAATTAAGCATTCTTAGGAAGTTGGGTTTGCATAAGTTGGACCTGATCCGTGGCTACTTGACGTGCCTCTCTGTCCAATTAGTCCGAATCCGAACCAGGGAAGTGAGATGTGAAGCGAGTGAAGAATTCATTAGGGAGCCGGGAACAGGGCAAGGGAGTAAGTAATAAGAGAGACAAACAAAAAGTACAACAAAATCAATAATGAACTTCAAGTTGACGATTCTCTCATGAATGAAAATAGGAACAAAAACAAATTACTCAATTCCAAAAACTCACTTTTTGTAACTAGCAGCCCACGAATCCGTACAAAGCTTGGAACCTATTTAGTTGGGGATCCTGGGTCAACAGACCCAATCTACATCATCAAAAACTTTTACCTGTCTATTCCGCTATCCCCTCGAAAACTATTGGACCAATTAAATAGGATGAAGGTTAGTTTGGTACCTTTTGGCAAACATCACGTAGTTCCGAAATCCTGAATTTAATTGAACCTTGACCACTGGAATTTTGACCCTGGGTTAAACTTGGGTCTTTCAACCCTTAAAAAAATGCATATAATAACGAAACCTATGATGTAGAGAATATAACCATACGATTGTCACCCCTTAGTGAACATGCGTTTGACCGTCAAAACCGTGGGTCCGACCTTTTTGTTTCCGATTCGTATATCCAGTATACATTAGTGTAAGAATCATGACGTACACACTATAGGCTTGGATTGACCATAGTTTGACCCAAATGGGCGCTAACGGGTCAAGAATTCACCCGCTTTTTGTTCTAGATTCGTGTAGGTACCTGTACGGTTGTTAGACTCGCAGAGAGCACACTCAAATGCAGAACAGGCCTTTGGTTTGACCTCGGAGGATGGGCAAAGGATTAGCATGTAGTTTCACCAAGGGCGAAATCAAATGCGTCAAAGACCTCTTTCTCTTTGTGTCGTATTCTGTGACCTGTGACCTCATCATTTACCATGGATCGTAGATCGCAGATATTTTACATGGAAGCTTATATTTGTTTATCAAAGTTCAAAACCGGACACACAGAAACACAGAGCGTAAATCCAAGTGGCTATACTCTAGGATTTGTGCTTGAAGCAGAAGCGAAGAGTTCTCTCCGTCCTGGTAACATACCGCGTTTGCATATTAGGCTACAAACTTTTACTTTACATAAAATCACATAATAACCAACCGGTTCTGCATGTTTCTACGACGACTTCACTTGGAAACACAGGCAGTTCTCTCCAGCCAAACCTATTAATTTTTGATTACGTTTGTTCAGGTCTCTGGGATTATATGGGAGCTATAGGCTTATACAACTACAGCAAAGCAAAAAAGCAACTACTTCAAATGAAGTGAGCCATATGCATTTCCGTCCTACTCAGGAGCAGCTGGGAAGTCAAAAGTCATAATTATTATGGTGACTAGTGAGTACGTATGTCAGATGGTTTCACGACAATTCAGTAGCGGACGATAATTCGTATTGTCCCGAAGCGCATATTTATTTATATACAGGTTAACTTAATAGTCCAAATTTAATGTAAAAGAGCTTTTCATTTTATTCCATCTTGATACCACATAAGTGAAATACGTGATCTACGGACTACGGAGGTTGAGACAAGTACTGTATGGACATTTAATTTTTATCTAATACAAGTTCAACGCAGGTTTTGTATCTGCTCGGCTTGTCCTCCAAACAAAAAGCGTTTTCTTTTTTGAAAATATGATTAAAAACTAAAAATTGATTTAGAGCGTGAATTTTGGCACTCTGAACCGGGCCGACCACGAAGTTTTGCATTTTATTGGGCAGTATTTTTCACAGAATGGATTTTCCCACTACGAACTGCGAAGATATCCAGACATAATTATTTTTGGTCCAATCGCATTGCTGATCTGCACGCATATATACATAAATATAATTAAGAAAAGGAGAACTGTCAACGGAGTACCGCTTATAACATGGTCAATCCTGCGTACAAATCGCGTGAGGCAGCTTTACTTTGATACACGGTGTGATTGGAACGGAACACGGTCAAACTTTGAGTTTATTTCCAATTACGCAAGGACGTTGACGCTACGGCTCTCTATTCGGCATTTGGCCAATTCTATTTTAATTAACTTCTTCGGTGAACGAGAAACGTACACATTTCTACCTATCCACTTATAAATACATATTTATGTATTTATTTAGCTGAATGTACCTTATTTCTGCTTTGGATTTCTATTTTCCATTTCCCCATAAGATCCAATTGCGTTTTTGATCCACAGTAGAACTTTCTGTTGCAGCGAAAGTTTCACGAAATGTACTACGAAGATCCGTTCAATTTTTTCAGGGCTTATGCGCTATACCTATGACTTTGAGTGCATTCCTGCATTGCTCAATTCAGATTCAGATTCAAGTCTGTATCATTGTTCCACGGTGTACAGTGCTTGGGCATTTGCAATGTCTATTTAGTATTTTTGCTCTTTACAAGGATCCTGCACAGTGATTGACGGCTTGGTAATATTTTATATTTGGAGCTCCTGCAAAATTCAAATCACTTACCTCAACTACTTTCTCGTGAATATCAATTACACTTTACAATTGCTTTTAAATGAAACTCTAATCTTACCAGTTTTAAAGTAAAATATATGCAGAACTGAGAAAAAACTTTTAAATATAAATAGTATCTTACTTTTACGGTAATTATTTCTGTTACACAAATGCTCATTATCAGCTTAAATCCAAGAAAATTCTATAGCTCAGCTTAACCTAAATCGTGAAAGAATGATATCTACCTGCGGTTACTTTTAGTTATACACACGCGGCGCGGGTGTGATCCGATATACGTTGTACAGTACAAGTTTGACTGGAATTGATTTTACACTTAGTTACTGACACACAATGATACACGTGAGCCGATGGAAATGTGAGACCACTAAAAACCGAAACCACTCTATTGTTGCCGTCTCCTTCTGACAAATTCATGAATGCTAAAAGGATCAGAGACCCCGACGCGACGGCAGCTAGTTGATAATTCAGTGCATGTATTTTCCTTTTACTCTCCCAAAGTCTGGAACAGTAAAGGCAGTATATCTGGCGTGGAGCAACAGCATGGACTTTATAGGCCCAACCAACAACCTCACTCGCTTGTTGTCTTGTCACGATGGACCCCGGGTGTGAGGCTCAAACTGGAGAAGGCCTAGTAATGGTTTTTGGGTAACTAACGAGTTGAAAGGGAGAGAAAGTAAACTTTTCACAGTTTGACGTGATGGAGAGAAGAAAGGAGAAAAAAACAGGAGACGTGACGAGCCTCTGTGTTTTCTCCAATTTTCCTTTGACCAAACAAGATTCTACGTTCTACCAAAAAATTCCATTGGGAAAAGGTTCCCTTCAAAGCGTTCCATGGGCTAAGTTTGTGCGATTGAAGTAGAATGCCTCTGGCATACGGCACACCTAACCAAATTTTACTATTAGATTTTCAATCGAATTACACCATAGCTAATCAAAGCCTAACCTACCCGAACGTAACCTGACTACAAATCTACATTTCGAGGTCAACGGGCGAAAAGTGAGCTTTTCAATAAACTTTTTTTCGAGGGAGCATGTTGTTAGGAAACGTTTTTCAAAAGGAGGTTCTTCGCCGTACCCCAAACACAACCGGACTTGCTAGGAGATTTCTCAGTTCTGTAAACTGTATATTTAGTCCGTTCAATGTGCTTAGCGAAAAATTTCTTAAAATCTCTACACAAAGTTCATTCGGTAGTTCGAAACTGATTTTTTTCAGGTTAGATTGAATTATGAAAAACTCCGGACACAATCATTCAGTAGGTACCTGTATCTACTGAATAGTTATCCTAGCATAAAATGATTAAGCCATCTTTCCGCTATTTTTATGCCCCATTATGTATTTTACGATGCTTCTGCTTGCACTACCAGGAAAAACTGTATAAAGTAGGAATTTATTCTAGAATAATAATTGGAGAAAAGGGTTAGTGTGACAATTACTTTAACAAACAATAGACGCATAAGAACGAACCACAGAAAGTTATCTGAAAGGAAGCTACTCTCGAACCCGAATACCAAAATAATATAAGACTGAGCAGAGAGGACAAGTCTCGAGGTTACGCACAAAGAACACGGGAACAAAAGGTTTCTTGAGTCTTTGTTTACGGCTGAGCACAAACATGACAAAATTCAAGTGTCAGGAACTTTTCTTGTCTTAAAGCTTACACAAGAATTACAGAATATATGCATATACATATTAGTATTACGTACTCCGTCGGTCCGGAGTAATTTGCGTTATTATTAGTTAACGATTATCTCGGAAGGGAGCATGGCTACTCATACTGAACAGCCTTTTAGCTTAAAAATGTGAACGGGTAATCTACTACGTATTATGTATAGACCTAAAAATCATCGCTGCGACAAGATGGAGTGTCAATTCCGTTGACAAGAAAATAATTTCCATATTAAAGAAATAGACAAACTGAAAAGTGCCATATTAAGTTCGAAGTAATATTTATTCAGCTGCAACTGGAAGTGTATAACATATAAACTAGATAACTAATTTCCAATCGCATGTCCTAAAGCTAGAGATACTTGAATATTGGTTTCAATTTACACGACGCACAGGACGAATTTATCGATAGGTAAGTAAATCGTGCTTGAGTTACCAGCTACAAGTGTTGAACATTTAATTTTTAGGCATAATATTCAAACCAAGAAATAAAGAATGTATTACTATTACTATTAATTCATTAAAAAAATCACTACATGTACGAAACTCACATGTAGGTACACAAGATTAAGGGATATATATTTGTAATGAGTTCCCCAAAAATAAAATATTGTCAAAATATAATTTAAGCCATACTCGTACTCCGTAAATTAAAGTCCGGGGAATTGACAAGCCAATGGAGAATGTACAAAGAGCTGGCAAAAATAAACAAAAGTTGATGACAGGACTTAAGGTTATTTAAACCCACTTAATCCTAGATCGTTCGTGCCAACTCAACGCTGTCCTAATGTTTAAGCTTAAGTCCCTGGAACGAAGGCTCGGCTGGTGCTAAGACCTTATTTCTAATCTATCCGATCCGTGCAGAGGACAAGTTCTGGGTTGTTCTTGCTGTGCAAGCTTAGCCAGACTACCACATGAATCGCTGGGTTTGAGAGGGTTCATGCTCCCAAACGAACGGATATCCCAAGAACTGATAAATGGTGAAACAATTAATGAGAATATAAATAAGGAATTCGGGAATGAGGTGCTTCCACTCGCAGTACTTGAGTTCCATCCGGAGAAGGTAGTAGGGCACGATGAAGTAGCGATATTCCAAGAGCTTCTGCGGAATCAAGTTTGCACAAATGCAGAGAAAGAATCCCAACATGAGAACTGAGCTGAGCTTCGTGTTATTCCAAATCCAGAACCAAGTGGCAATGTAGAACGGCACCAAGGCATACCTTGCAAGCGGATACCACTCGTAAACTCTCCTCCAAATATAGAACGTATAATGACGATTGTCGGCGAGAAGGTAAGGATGAACGACCGTATTGAAATGCACAATAGCCAAGCCTAGAACAGTCAGGCTCAGGAAGAGAGGCAATTTATTCAGAATTAATCCCAGCGTCTGTCGGGCACTGAAGAGCATCAGAGGGAACAGAAGAGCGCCAACGAAGAAGGCAAAGTAGAATATTTGAGGAATATTTACAGATGCTTGATGTGCGGCCCGGTCTCCAACAACAATCCCGTCGTTCATATACACGAAGACTCCAAACGCTGTGACGACGAGGGCATAGGGCATCACTCGAGGAGCAATTTTTACAACACAGCCGGCCCAGAACTGGATAGTGTTCTCAAGCGTGATACTCACACTTTTTCCTTTCTTCCCTGCTTTCTTCTCATCCGGTTTCATTCCGGGATAAGTCATTATTGTCCTCATCCACTTCGTAAGGTCGCCACCAAGGAGTTGCCAAGTTACGAAAATCCCCGTCCAGAATACCCAAATAATATTTGTTTGTCTTGTAAATACTGCATAGAGCCCTGTAAAGATGAGTTTACCAGTATTAAACTATCAATATGTTAGCCAAGTCAAGATATTGAACTTACACACAGATACACAGATACGGCTGAAACTCACCACAAAGAGCGGACTTCCCGAACTGATTCCTGGTCATGAATAACTGCATTAGCAGAACCAGTAATGTCGACAGTTGATCCGTATAGTAGAGAAACGAAAAGAAGTAGTGGACTGGAAAGAGCGTCAACGTGTACGCCATGAAGGCTCGACGCTTCTTGGGCATTTCTTTCTATCGTTTAAGTAATGCAAATGTTATTAATTAAGTACATAACAATTGATCTGCGGTAACATTTGACACTACTTAACTCTCTTCCAACTCACCGGTACTTTTGATTCCAGCAAATAGTAGAGAACCCAGAAACTAAGCATACTGATCACAAAATTAATGGTCCGTAGGGCAAGTGTCGAACATTCAAATGTGTATCCAAGAGAAATCAAGATTCCACTGGAAACCACATAAAGTCCAGGCAGTGTGGTAATTTTGTTATCCCACTGGAAAAATAAACCGTATCAAAAAATGTATTATTTACTTATTTATGAAATACTTCTTTATTATAAGCTAATTCTCACCTCTGTAAACTTCCATTCACAGTACTTTTGGGTCTGGGGAACATGAAATATCTCGTCCATATAAGGCTCGGGCTGAGCATTGCTAATGAACAAATGATTGATGACCGAGTAGATGAGCAGAAAGAGGAAATGGAGCTTGGCCCATATCTCAGCCTTGAATAACCACATTCCCGGCCTAATCACAACCAAAACAGGGAATAATTAAATTATATGGTTTAATAAATAGGAAGCAAGGTAAAAAAAACTGGTCCCGACGAAACTAGGGACGAGAAAGGCCCTTCACCGCTGACCTCAGGCCTCTTAAAACATTTTATTTTCTGTTCTAAAGAATAAAGCAAAATAAAAAAAACATCAAAACCATCCACCATATGATACACATTAATCCCCAAATATTTATCTGTTTAAACCTAAACATGTGCTGGAAAATTGACAAATTGACATGTATACAATTATTGAGAAACCGTTTTGGTTTTTCAATAAGTACGCTCTTAAATAATTTCCCCCGGAACGCTCGAACTGAACTAAACACATGTTGGTAATACATAGGTAGTACGGTAGTGGGTAGTACATAATATTCACACCGAGCACTTGCACTTGTGCTCTAGTTTTTAGAATTAAACCATTGATTTTTTAAAATATATATATTAAAACGTTAACATTTTAGTGAGGCCTCATGGGCCTAACTCGTCCCTTATGAACTTCCTTTGTCCATGAACCCTAAAAATAACAAAATAGCTGACAATTTCCGGATTTCCATAATGCTCAATTCAATATTGATTATGCAATCCTTGGCTTTGGAATTGCGGTTTTAGTTTGCTTTCCGAGATGTTTTGATGTCACAGCGCTTAGGTCTATAAATTTCCTTACCCTTCCCCTGTCCCTACCTTCTCCTGGGACGGGGATTTCCCAGAAGGGATAGCAGATGCCCGGGTGACAGGCATCGTGATCGTGTGTCAGGTCAGCTGGTGGCTGGTTCGTTTCCGTATGTCACGTCACGTATACTAATGCATTCAAAAGGTAGCCGGTGTATCCGAGCCAACTTTGAGATTGGCGGCTTGTACTCAGAAATAGACTTCCTTGACTTTTTGAATCGTGCCAATGAGATTCCACCTCAGAATTCAGCAGCATCCTAGAATATATCGAGGTTAATTATTCAGTGGTGCGTGTATAATTCCAAGAGAAGATTTTTACGCGCCTCCTGATTGTTTCTGCTGAGTTCTTCTGTCGGATTCTGCTGATTTATTCTGGCGAAAAGAATTTCACGATTTCGCTCAGTAAACAAAATTGTAAAAAAAGAAAATAATCGATAGTCGCCTTAAATATAACAATGAAAGGTGTATTATCCAAGTACATAATAGGTAAATATATCCATGATTTGCGTCAAACAGTCAGATGCCCTGAAGCCGCTAAACGGAATCTACAACTCGCGATCTTCTCCTATAACGAGCGAACGAATGAATGTGTGTAGGTATGCATCGTTCTTCTGTCAGAAGTTTTTATTCTGCTTCTGATTAGTTCTTATAAGTCGAGTATTTATTTGCACAAGTTTACACATAATTTCCAAGTTGTAGCGTACCAGTTCAGTTACACAGGTAAGTGTTTGACACTGATTTGTGGGTCAGCTTGTACGCTATATAATCAGCATTATTTCAACCTTTTCTGGGGGTTGAGTGACCATGGACCATCACAATAACAAAAACTTATCCAATATTCCGCGAAGCGAATGATAATAATTTGTCGTTCTTATACTGAATGATTGCACGTGCAGTGCATTCGACTTGGACGCTGAAGCACGAGATGACTGCGTGAGGTGAGTCTTGCACTTGCTTATGAAAATAATACCTAACTTCCTCAACAACAAGACGATAAAACTTCCAGACTTCAGTCACAACACAATCAAAAAAAATAAAACTTTTCTCCCGGCTCCTCGTAATTATGTAACTGGTGACCTATTGTTCTTGTTATTCCGCATTCTTTGATTTGAAGTGAAATATTATAGAGGTAAAGCGACAATTCGATATTATAAACGGAAAGTGACAATTAAATATTATACAGGTAAAGGCTATACAATAAAAATCCAACGTTCAAATTCAGATATCGTAATCCGTCAACCAGCCAGCCGTTCTAATTCTGGATAAATTGGTATAGTTTGTCTTGTTTTTTGTTTGTTTGTACGTATAATTTTTTTTATCTTCGGCACTTTAAAACTGTTTGCAAATTGAAATAAACCTGATTCTAAACCCGGTTCGCAATGTAATTACGTACGGAATGGATCACACAAGCGCAAGCGTACAGAGTTACTTACTTTTCTATCTGCCAGTTTTAAGCGTAACAGTCAATAATAGGAATTGAGTAAGTACTGCTTATAATATATTTACTTCTTAAAATAATCTTTGCAGCCTTTAACTGTATACGGAATGGCATTCTTATTCCATTGAATTTGAGGGATGTATTAATCGGTATTAGCATGGGCCAGTCATGTGGATTTGGATACTTTTTGGGCTAGTCAATTATAATCATTTTGTTTTTCTTAGATATTAAATTGTTCGGACGTTGAAAGTCTCAAGATGCAGTCGGGATGGAGAGCAGGAAGGTTGCTTTTACTGAAATCCGTATCCTCTCCATCCACGCACAGCTGTCAAGTTCTGGGAAATAGAGAATGCAATATCCGGCGAATCGGCTACCTTCGACAATGTCTACCAAATATTTCTGCTCATGGAAGACCGTATGGAACCAAAAAGCGAATAATTACCAATAAAGAACAGGCTGCAATGGTTGATGTTGAATTTGGTGGGTAAGTATATACATATAAATGCCATAATATGGATTGCTTCTACTTCAAAATATTAGTAGATATATTAAACAAGCTTCGGATTCTTTAGTTTGCTAGATCAATGTATGTTCTGATGATCTTCGTTATTCTTTAAGAGATTTCGGAAACTACGAGGTGGTATCCTTGTACGACAAGCCACTCAGACAGAAAACTCCATTAAGACCCATTCCAGCCGGAGTTGGTAAACCCGATTATCATGAAACCGGAATTCCAAAGAGTGGATTCTTGGTGACCAAAGGTGGGATCACCCTCCCACAAAGAAAAGATCCAGAAATTAAAACCGAGGAACAGATTAAAAAACTTCGAGAGTCTTGCAAATTGGCTCGGCTGGTTCTTAACGCCGTGGTCCGTGAAGCTAAAGTGAGTAAATTATACGGTTTACACGTCTAATACCCTTATTCGTATTCCAACTGAGTTCTGTAATAGGCAATCAGGGGGTTTCATACGGGTCCATCGGATCTCCTTGTAAAGGATTTAGTAGTATGCGCGTACACCATAGTGTTAAAAACTGTAAATTAATTTTTATTGCATTCGACCTAAACATTCATTTTCTATTTTCTATTGGTATCTGCACCACAAATCGATAAAATGAATTGCATCATTCGGATATTCTTTCAGTGAATCCAAGTCCTACTATTGTGCACAAATGAACAGTGAACCGTTTGAGACTCATTTGTATTCATTTCGGGTTCTTGTACGCACATTTTCTTGGGTCCTATAAAGTTTTAATGGACACGATTAGAACAAACTACTCGAGTGTAGCTATGTAGACTCAAACCATTTTATTGACTAACTTTTCCTGTGGGCAATACCATATGTTCTCGAGTTCTAGTTATTCTGAGCGGTGTACTGTATTTTGCAGTTAGAAAACGTGAAAAGCATTTTCATTTACAAACCGTTGTTGTAGGCAGCTACCAGCTATGTATCAGGGAACTTATGTATGTAAGTTAATGCGAGACTTTGAGCAGTGTTTTCGTTGACTCTCTTCAGATCGGAGTGACGACGGATGAACTTGATGCCTTTACTCATAATCTCATTGTGTCCCATGGGGCCTATCCTTCACCGCTCAACTACAGAGGCTTCCCGAAATCCATATGTACCTCGGTGAATAACGGTAAAGAAAAATATAATACGTCAGATCTGGGTCCATGATTATGAGTCCCTTAGTCAGATGGGCAACAACTATTTTGAAAAATGAACAGAGTTGAAGAAGGTTTACTTAATTTAATTGATTTAGTCGCCTGTCACGGCATTCCAGATGACCGACCGCTCGCGAATGGAGATATTATGAACATTGACATTACTGTATTTTTGAATGGATATCATGGGGATTGTTCCGAAACTGTGTTGATTGGAAACGTAGACCAAGAAGGCGTAAAGTTGGTCGAAGCCACAAAAGAATGCCTTTATGAAGGCATTAGTGTTTGCGGACCCAACGTTCCATTCCGAGCTATTGGTAAGAAATCATTTACATTATTTGACAAAGCAAGACATCCACATCCAAGCTGCAGCAATTAGATTTTTTTTTGGTTCCAGGAAAAGCTATAGAAGCGCTAGCGGAAAGACGAGGGTACCGAATTGTGCCAGCATTTACTGGGCACGGAATCGGCGAATACTTCCATGGTCCTCCAGACATCTATCACATAGGCAAGTGCTACAACCTGATTAAGTTAAGTAGCACATATCTGGACAATGTTTTAATTAATGCGAACTACGTTGCAGACTACAAATATGAAGGTGAGATGAAGCCTGGAATGGCCTTTACAATCGAACCGATTCTGTCCCAAGGAACAGAAGTCATTGAGATTCAAGAAGACTTATGGACGGCAATAACTATGGACAACTCTCGCACGGCTCAAATGGAACAAACAGTTTTAATTACTTCGACAGGAGTTGAAATACTTACTGAAAATGTTGATGTTGAGAAGTGAAATATATTATAGTTTTGGTTATTCTGTATACGAAATAATCTTACTTAAGCCATACCTACAATACAATACAACTATTATGGTGCTGGACCTGAAAAATAAAGAATATTGGAAAACCGTTATTATTATATCCATTAGGTACATTACATTTTAGTACAATACAACAACGGGAACTTAAATATATTTTGTATAGAAGTAAATTTTAAATCAGTTGTAGAATGATCTTTTAGTTTCACTGTGGCATGTGTCCAAGGAGCTGTTCTTGTTATTTAGGTTCAGATTTGATTCAGTCAAGTAGATATTTACTGTAGGACCTGTACGGAGCTTGATGTTCATCAAGGGGAACGGAAATCTGAGTAGTGACTTCACCGCTGCAGTCAAGAAGGAAGTTGTCACAGCGAGTGATCTGCTCTTCGGTAACATTTCTTTCGATCCAGGCCGCGTGAAACTTGTTAAACTTCTGCAACTTAGACAACGTGATTTCCTTGTGCGTCTGAAAACAAAATCCAAAATGAATTTACTAGTTTCGTTATTAATTTTCCATCAGAACTCAGAATTGGGTTTAGTACAAAGTTAACTTACACGTCTTGCTCGCCGTAATGCTCCTTTCAAATAGACGCATTCCTCGCTGCAAGCAAGATAGACGACTTTTGAAGAAGAAATATTCAAATGACATTGAAGATTCTCGTGAACCACTAATTCCAATTGGCGCTCTGGGTGAGATTTTTCTACTGATTTCACAATCAGGTGATCCAGAGAAGCATCCACGTCCATTTCCGTCTCTTTGCTAAAATATACGAAATAATTTAGTCAACTGCAAACACAACTTCTGATTGTAAATGCGGAGGTATAATGAACTCACCCTTCGTCCTCGACTTTAATAACCAATGGTTTACGCTTTCCCTTATGCACAACGGCAACGTCCGGCTCAACTGCCTCAGTAGTCTCCACCTCCATCGGAGTATCAGTTTCGTCAAGTTGCTCCTCTTTGATCTTAATTACTTCTTTTCCTTCGATTACTTTTGTGATTACAGGAATATCAGCTTTCTCGAGCTTGATGTCGATATCCATGAGCTCCGCTTCAGCATGCGGCTCGACCGGCTTGACCAACAAAGTTTCCCCGTCCTTCTTAGCATTGTCACTTATCCATTCCAAGTAGCTCTTCTTCTTCCAATTCAGAATGTTTCTACCAAGGAATACTGGCTTGTCTCCCATGGTCGGCTTCAAGTTCTCAGGAATCGTAGTATCAGGTTTCAAGAACTTTGACACGTAAGCCGTGTACTTGGCCTTTTGATCAACATCACACACGGGGGTTTCTTCGGTCTCAAGAAGTTCCATCGTCATTCGGCAATGTTTCTTGAACTAAAAGGAAACAGTGTTTATTAATTAGTTTACATTTATCAGATGTTCTTAGCTAAGCTAAAGACGCGTATTCTCCATTTCCAAGCTCTAACTACTCGGAACGATATTCGGATAATCGGAAGCCTCGAAAGACCATAATCTGAAAAGCTATAGCATCATTGTTTCTGTTCTGAAGGTTTCAAATAAATCATCGAAGTGAAAATAATTGCATGAATTGCACAGTATTAATATACCATATTGGCAAAAACTCCAGCATAAATATAATTACCGTATTGAAAACAACAAACGATCAGAATTGTCATACTGGCCACAAATTCCAAAGAATTTAGCTTTGAATAATAATGGGCTTTCGTATTAGCAAACCCATCAAGAGTACTTTAACTTACAATCATTGTTTTAACACAATTCTCCTCCGAACATGCCTTCTCAGCTTTCTTTTGGTAGCAGAGTTCAGGGGATGTCCGTTGAATCATTGTGGAATAAAAGCCACCCGTTCCTCCACGCTTGCTTGCCTGATGGTACAACTCCAAGCATTTTTGACTCACTTCATCAGAAACCAAAGACTGGAGCTGGAATTGTTTGAAAAGAAAAATTAGTTTCTCTGCCAGCCTAAGCGATCTCTTTCGTTAAATAAGAATTTAAACGGTATTCTTACCTGGCGTACAGCGTTCGAAACAACTTTGTCCATTGTATAGGCAACATAAGCATGAATTCCAAACATTTCTCTCAAAGTGTCTTCATACAACCCTGCATCCATATTTCCATCAAGGAGATTCCGAATCATGTCAAGGAAAGTTGGATAGTAGTCTTCCACTTCAATCTCACCTGAAAGAAGACCCACGTTAGTTATTTTGTACTTACTCAATCCAGAGTCAGAATCTAGCCTCATAACTTACTTCGTGGTTTCATTTTGAGATTGTAAGCCGCCGAGTTTTTGGTATCCTCCCGTGTGTCTTCCATCAACAAAATAGCAGCCCTCTCATAAATCTTTGACAGTCTCTCACAAAGAATTTGATGCAGTCTCAAAAAGACGTACCAAGTACTATTCGCGAAGAACAGTACGTAGGCTTCATCCTGTTACAAGAGGAAAGTCGTTAGTCAACCTCCATGTGAATTTAAACGAGTTATTTGTAAACGTATAATGAATACCTCATCTGGATTTGGAATAGCAACGACCCGTGGTTGTGTAGTTCCATGTGTAGTTTCGGTCTGAGAGGTGGACGAATCGCCGCCATGTTGAGACATTCGTCGCGAAGCCCGTCGTTTCGTCTGTGGTGGTGGAACGGAGGCCGCACCAGCGCCATCGTCTTTGGATATTGCACTCAGATACTCTCGCGTTGCTTTGTCCCGAAGAGAGGTTGTTCCCACATTGGTTAATTCATGACTCTTAGCATCACTCAGTAATAGTTTCAACTCCCGTTTGGCAATCGTTCGTCTGGATTCATGTGACTCTTGGGCGGTGGACAATTTCTTTCGCTGGGTGAGCTCTGTCCATACCGCTGTCGTGGAACTCACTCCAGGACCAGTGGAATCTGAAGACGGAACATCACCGGAAGCGCCCATTCGACTATCTTCACTCTTAGAATTTCCCTCCTCGTCCAAATCACGCCTACTAGGACCAGCTTTGGAGTTAACCCCGTTTCCACGTTTTCCATTCCTCTTGTTTCGGGATCCGTTTGCTGAAAAGTCATTTGGACTCTTTCGTCCTTCCTGCTGGTGATGTTGTTCTTCCAATGAACCTTCCCAAAAATAAACGTAGAAAATTAAACCCATCTACTGCATAAAAGCAGCTACGCTGTGAATAAATTCACTTGTATCCATACCCGTGCCTTCGTCTTCATCGTCAGAAAGATCCATTCTCGTGTGATGAAACAGGTCGGCCATGAAATGCTTTAAAAGTTGTTTGATTCTACGCTTATCATCTTTCTGAATACTACTTTGTCGACGGACATGGTGAAGAAGTAGCAAACATGCGTCATCCAGAATAGTACGGTCACGATAGAGCAGAGTCAAATGTGGCCCTAGCAGAGCGGCTTGCGGATTGGTAACCAGTTGCTCTTGACGCTAATGAAATAATAATAAAATGTTCAAGCAAAGAGCTAACGTTAGTTTTAAAACATATTACTGAACTTACCTCGTCAAATAAAGTGTCAATTTCATTCAGCAGAGCTTTGGAACGAAGAGCACGGACATCACTTTGTTTGAATGAAATGCCTTGGAGATCCAATGATTTCAAATAAAACTTTTCAGTCTGTTCTCTCCAAGTTTTATTAAATTGTTTCTGTGCATCACGCCACTCCTCCTCTTTAGCTTTGAGACGACGAAGCACCAACGGAACTGCAACGTGAGGCTGTTTCTTCAAACCCTCAATAATCTCCGGTGCTTTGTCTCCGTAGAGGCGTCGAACGGCTCTTTGATGAATTGTGGGTGAAGTGCCACCAAGGCAGTCGTCCAACACAAACTCGGATAGTTCTTCCGGTGACAATCTAGCCATTTTCTTAATTAGAAGTTCAAAGACTCGTATAGTCGATGCATTAGTTTCAATCACAACGTCCAGCTGCAATAACCACACGCTTGTTGTTATTTTACAAAGATAAATCAAAAGGAGTCAATAAAATACATTAAACTGATGGCAAACCTCAAACCGCTCATCCTCGCATCGATAAATGCACTCTTCAAATGTGGTCTTCCGCGAGCTTGAGAAAGCTGTGTCTTCAGACCATGCCGGGAACGAGACCCAGACATCGTTCAATACTTCTTTACACAATGGAAGCGTATTCCGACCACTACATCTCGGTGGGATGTTGTTCTTAGGCATTGCGCAGTAGCTGGCTCCAAGTCTCTTACACGTCGAAAAGTCTAGAAGGAACCGGAAGTAATTGAAACACAGTGGAGGTTGGTTCAATACAATTAGATGTGTGTGTTATTTCCAAATTACCAATTTCAATAATTTGTTCCTCAGTTAGCTTCGGCTCGTTGTTCTTTAGCATGACACTAGTTAGGGGCTCATAATACGGTGACCCAGCCTCCTGATGTTTAACCCCAACGAAGTCTTTAAACCAATTATGCAAGTCCGGAAACTTTCCCAAAAATGGAATGACGAGCATGAGAAGCTCACTCCGTGAAATAACCTCATCATTGAAAAGAACCAAACAGCGAAGAAAGTTGTCATAAACATCCTGCTGCCCGAGAGCATGTCGCACCTAAATTGAAAGTTTCATGATTATTTCAAGGCCATGCTTCTGTGATACATTATTGACAACGCTGCTAAATATAAATACCTTGTCGAAGAATGCAAACTCATTGAGTGTTCCGTATCTCCCAGCTTCAACCAAACTGATGTCCTTTGTGGCGTGAGGAACAACAACGGGTTTTGGTTTCTTCCGATCGGCAGCGGGTTGAAGAGTGGGACGCTTTGGAGCCGGAGCTGGAGTAGGCTTGGGTTGAACTGGCTGGAACTCACGATTCATCTTCACACTCTTCTTGGCTTGATCAATAGCAGTCTGTAAGTAAGAATGCAGTAAGTTTAATGTTTCCACCAGGTGCCTGTACTTAAATTTTCCAAACCACAACATATTATGTTGTACAGGCGTGCGGCGATAACAAGGGCCCGGCGGCAATTGATCCCCTGGCTTTATGGTGTTCCAGTAGAATCAATTTAAGGTCTTGGGGAGTATTAATTCTAATTAATTCATTCTAATTAAGTAGGTTGGATTAGGTATTAGGTCCTCCGAAACACCCGATGTACATGTACAGGTTATACTGTATTAGATATTTCAAGACTTTTTTATCTCTGGCTCAGCTAAACTCGTAAACAAACTTGTATTTGCATTATTGCAACTGGAAATTCTAAATTTTTTAAGAGTCTACGTAATGATAGTGATACTAATTTAATTATACAAATAATCTCTTAATACCTTAGTGTGAAAATGAATGTGGTGCGCATCAAATATTAATTTTCAGAGTATTTTTAGCAACTAAAGAAGAATTGCTATTTCGCGGCCCGGAGGCAATATTGATTCAAGCAACAAGATATAATAATTTATTTTTGGATCTTAGTAATTATTGATATTGACCTTTACCGTATTTTGATGATTTGTTGCATCAGGTAGAAATTGTCCAAACTCCTGAAGGAGATCCTCCTGGTTTTCGAACAGCTTTGCCACTTGTGAGTATACTTCGTGCTCAGTTAAATGTTTTGCAGATGGAGGTTGCCCTTCTTTGATGTTCCTCTGTTCCTTCTGATAAGTATGCAAAATCTCCAGGAACTGTTTGTATTTATCTGGCTGAGTGTGAAAACGCATCTAAGAAAAAAGTACAATTCTTTGTTAACAATGATAATTAAAAGCAGAGCTGTTCCAACCACGATAATCTGATTGGAATTGGAAGTAAAAAGTAAAAATGGTATGTCTACAGGAAAGGGACCACCCTTCCAACTCTCGTTTTCCGTCAAAAGAGGAAAGCCTTATTTAGACCATACCATCGCATAATACCCTTCGAAGCTTTATATACTTGCGGATCAACGTTTGCTTTTTTTTTTTGCTTTTTTTTTCAACCTTTACTTATCTACTTTCATTTTCATTCCCCCTTAAGGTAGGGAAAGCCACACTATCTTGATTATGTATCACAGAATCATCTCTTAGACTGCTAGCTTTTACATTGTAATTTGCTATTAAACATAATCCTAAAAATACACCATAAAATTGATAAATAGCCATCTCTGGCAGAAGCGTGCCAATTCGATGACAGGATTTCAAAGATATTTCAAAGACTTTAAATAGTAAAGTAGTAAGTACACTATAAAATTGATGTAGAAGGATGTGGACGTGAAGGTAGCTTAAATCTTAGTGCATATACAATTATATTATGTTACCTTAATTTTGTTGACGTAGTTGATTGCATGGTTGAACTCAACTGGTTGGCTCTGGAGACTTGGGAAACGTTGCATTTGAATACTTTGCTCAACAAACGGTGAAGTGAAAGAGTGCGTGAAAGAAGATGATGGTCCTTCGTAGTTACTCGTACTTGCCAAAGAAGAAGTTTGTGGTGGAGAATTTCGTCCATGGTTATTAGTACTGACACTAAAATAAAATGAAAACAAAACCCACAAACTATTAGCAAAAACTATTGCAAGTTCCTCAAAAAATATTCCTTCTCCAATCTTTGGCTCGGTTTGAATTTTTAGTTATTAAATTAAAAACTTCGACTACATTAAAGCCTCTAGAACAATGTCGAAATTGAAAACACATAAAATACTGAATCCTGCCCCTTCCCACTCTGATCCACTAAAAATCGTGCTCTAAAATGGCAGGCAACTTCTTTTGGACACAGCTCTTGTCCTGTGTTTTCCCTTCAACGTATTTAATATTGCCCATTAGCAAGTAGTTCAGAATATACTACAAGCATCTAAGCCAGAACCGACGTTCAACGTTAGATTTTGCTATAAACAAAGAAATAGAGGGTCTTACGTGGATAAAGTAGGCCGTACGGGAACTCCTGGCATATTATGAGACTGAATGATGGTACTGATTTGTCCTGTTGGATGTCCGCCTGGTCCCGGAAGTCCTGTTTGCACCGTCGTAACAATGTAGCCTCCTTGTTGGATCATGCCCATTGACAGCTGTCCAGTTTGAAGGCAACGCATGGGAACAAAATCATATTTAATACATGGCATAAGAATGTTAAAATATGGAACTGGGTTTGGAGAAGTGATTATGAAATTTGAAATTGGTATAGGTAGCATTGCCATTGCAGATTGAAGTAGTGCCAATTATATATTTTTTTAAATCGTAAGCAAATTAAACACACCGGGTCGGACAACTCTTTCTAAAACGGCTTTCGTCTTGGCAAGATAGCAGAGGAAGACGAAATGAAGTAATAATATTCAAGCTCACAGACAGTAGTGCCTAGTACAGCTTTGCCAGCAAGCACGTGTTGGTTGGTGCTTTGCCTTCTGCGCTACGCACATATGCGTTACCGCTGCTAGAACAGGGTCAGGGTGCTGGACAATCAAATTATTGGTGAATTCATTTAGGGAAGTGCAAGTGAGTATCTTGACAGACGGCGGCCTAACCAGGCAATAATAGCAAAGAGTTGAGCCGAGGAGACACACGGTGGCAACTGGCAACTGGCAACTAACGGCATTCGGAAATTCCTCTACTTTGTAAGTCTGTCTGTCTAGCGAAAGCACTGGGAAATGCGAATGTCCTGAAGATTTCTACGCGGCCTACAGTCGGGCCATTGAATGTAAAACCTCGAAACGGCATTTCTTGAGTCATAAGCCTCAACTGCATTGCGTTTTACGGGTTAAGAAAGGCCTCACATTCCAGAAAACGGTTTTGAGGTTTTACATTTAATGGCCCGAGAGTACCAACCATGCATTTCTCTCGACAATAATAATGGGAAAGAGTAGAGAGACACGACACGGTGGTGGCGACTTGTAACACTATCGAACAGCCAAGCCACAAGTGTCAGTGTCTGTGTAGTGGGCTTTTTGGGCGCCACAACCGTCTGACAGGCTAGCCCTAGCCTAGGCGGCTTGACCGGAACGGCAATGCACTACTCATAGATACATGACAGAAACTTGCAGCACATGCAACAGGCAAATCCTGAAGCTTGAGGCGGCCTCCAATCAAACTTGAACTTGAGTCAGGGCCTTAGTTTTTTGGTGTGTGTACGGTGCGGCAGGGCTAAACCTAAACGGTCATCTACTCTACAGATTACGGAAACAGAGAGCCTAGGTACGTCGTCGAAACTCAAATTTCATGTACGAAACCGCAAGATGTGTGTTATTACGTATTAGGTGCTGCGTGAGGTCATGTATGGAAAATATTAAGGTATTAAAAAGAAATAGGCATAAGGGAATGAGCAGTAAGAAGAAAGGGAGGCGAGGAAGAAGGAAAAAGAAATTAGGAGTAGGGAACGGAGTAGACGGGAAGGAAATGGAAAGTATTGAATGATTGACTGGGACTGGATGATTTTAATTGCCGTCATGGAAAACCCGGGAGTGTAGTAGTTGCATGATGTATGTACACTCTTACATCGAGATGCCAGGCAATCCATATACTCCTCGCTCATTTCTGTTTTTTGCTACTGTTTCTGTTTGTTACTCAGCGCCCCTTCTTGGTCATTTTCCACCAGAATCAAACAACAAAAAACAAAACGTTGACTGGGATATATTATCTACTATTTCTTATTTTCCTGTCTGTAGGACGGGCTTCAGGTAGTACTTTATTATTGGATAAGACTAGGAATTTCTTCTAAAAAAGAGAACAAAATAAAAGTAAAACAAAAACAACCAACTCAAAAAACATTCGCCTCGTTGACATTTCACCATGTACCGTCCAGATTTGACCTCGTAAATACAAAATAAGAAAAACAGGCACGGAATATTGCCTTGCCAAAACTGCAATCGATTTCGTGCATTTAAGTACCTATGTATTAGCTTACTGATGCCCAAACCCAAAAAGTACCGGTGTTCCCAACATGTTAAATCCAGCCCACTGAATGGGTCGAGCTTGGGCAAAAATAAGATAAAGCTCTTGTCAAAAACTAAGTACTTGCTTAATACCTAAAAGGTTTCAAAATAATCGGAGAGGTCAACTGCCTTTTTGTTCGTTGACCTGGGATTTTTCGCTTTGGCAAATAGCTGCTCACATGCATCAAAATTACCCTATTGCAAAAATCATAAACACATGTAAGCCTGGCTGGAGCTGGTAAATCACAGCCCTGCTCTGCTATGCTGGATTCTATCCTCCGCCATGATATGATATAGGGGACTCACTCGAGAAAAGCAAAGCAGAAGTATATCGGCGCATGTTTATATTCTAATGTAAGCAAGAAGCAAGCCTACTAGTGCCTTGTAGTACTTGCCTGATCATTTGATTGAATCTCGATCTTGTAACCGGGTGGCAAGAAAGTGTTGAATCCAACTATGAGTTCAGGGTGTCCCCGGAATAGATGCGAAACTCTTGCAATTACTCCCGGCGTATCAATACTATAAATAATTAAAATACCTCGCTATAATTATGAACATTTGTGAAATCATGTTATTGGAATACTATTTAAGCGACTATTTTTAGTCTTACCTCTGAGATTTAAATTCTTTCATGATATCCAGGAAATCATTGTAGATTTGTGGCTGATTACCGAACTTGTACTTAACTTGATCCAAATAATTCAGAGCGTCCTCCACTTTAAGCCTCTGCTACAATAAAGTAAGCATAGAGATTAATTCTTGGTTTACCTTCTTTTGTCCAGTTCTATTTCTGGGACGTTATGTACAAACTGCACACACAGACAGGTGAATCAACTCCTTGGCACTTGTAAAAAAAACTTTATATTCGAAAACCACTATTCGTTAATCACACTTGCTGCTTTTGTTGAGTTCAGTCTGAACTAACTAAAATGTAGTTAGTAAATAGATCTGAATTTGGTGGAATTACTACAGACTATGCTCGCTCAACTACAGCATGCACTCAACCATTGTACAGTGCTACTCTTAGATATTTACATGTGTTACTTCTATTTTTCCAGTAAGTACTTCTTTCAAATAAACAAGTTGCAAACCTCCGATTGTGCTCCAGCACTCGAGTTTCCGTCATTATTTCCGATGTTTCCTCCTCCACCACTTGGATCAGCATTGCCACTCAACTGGGAAGCAGAGCCTATCTGACCCGAAGAAGATCCACTGTGATGTGAAGCTAACATTCCGTCTTCGCCAACTTCCCGGGGAGGACCAGGACCGGACATTGACACGTTACTACTGCCAACGTAGCTTTGGGTCGTCTGAACCTGGCACAAATTAATTTAGTTGAATATGACCTCACTATACAATTGTTCTTAGGATTAATCTGCACTGCTAAAAGTGAAGACTTTTGGAATCGCTCCCAATTCTTAGAATCACAAATATTTAGTCAATTGTCATCGCCAAGCACCAACAACCAAAATAATCGGATATCGGATTCTCAAGAAGTAAGAAACTCATAAACATTCCTTCCAATATTGAATATGATCTGTTGTTATATACGTATAATAATCAACAGAAAAGAGTACAAGAAACAATTTGTAAAGCCGTAGTCAGGACACAGGACGATTACGGAATGGGGAAATCATACATGGAAAATATATTCGAAATAGAAAACAGCTCTGGGCTGGGACCCAGCTCAGAAGACAAATTCGATTTCCGCTCGTCTATCTGCGAGGTGAGTATATTATGCACTGTGAATATGTATAATGTTTAATGTATTTTGTGTCCGTATAATATGTAACACACACACGACACCGATAATAGGCAGTATGACTAGACTATCTGCGCACAGAGGTGTTTTGACTTTTGACAATGCACTAAAAATTATATAAAATACAAAAAAATACTTTAGCCATGATAAGCCACGTACTTAACTCAAGCTGAACGAATTTTGAATGTGTAATACGGTATAATAAGTAATACATCTGTATCATTATGGAAACTCACGTTAGCTACCTCACCGATTGTTAAACCATTTCATATGCTACTCTACAATCTACGAGGTCCGATAATATTGAAACTTGAAACAATACTTAGTGAGCACACTATTTTGGAGAATATTTATAATTTGTATTAAAAGGTCTACTTAAATATTTTTAGTTACCATGTTCAGAACGGTGGTCGCGGGCTTCTTCGTGATGGCGAACGGGGTACCTCCGGGTTCGGAGGCCAGTGGGTCGAGAGTGATTTGAAATTAGAAAGTTAATAACTTGGAAAAACTCCAGATAAAGCTGTAAGTATTCTGCTACGAAAATAATCCCGCTGTTCCTTAACGCCTTTGATTTTTACTAATTGAGAGTGAGGTGTTCATGTACATAAGACTGGTTGTTGTATGGTTGTGAGTTCTGTAGGATGATTTGAAAATGGGGTTTACACTCGGACCTCCCACTGCACTTTCTCTATACCTCCGCTTTGTTCCAATGTATATATCTACCAGCATCAAAGATGGAGGAACTACATAAGAACACCAAGCTGGCAATGGAAAAGACCAAGGATCTGGGACATTCAAAGACTGAATCCTCTATGAAGAAATGCTTAAGCAGAATCACATTTGAGTGCATTTGAATTTACGCTATAAACGGTTGACAACGTCGTGATGCCCAACAATTTTCTCCAAAACGAACACATACATGCTTCGCAAGTTGTTTAATATTTCATTAAATTCTTGAGTTTGGCCAAACTCGTCCAATTCATCAAGGTTAGGTAGCTTCCGTTATTTTTGCAAGAGCCTGACTTGATCCAAAAGAATTGACAAATCCTGGGTGCTTAGTGCTTACGACGTTGGACCTAATCTTACTTAAGTAACGGTAACTGAATGTAGTACAGTCTAACTCAGTTTACGTTTTACGTGTTCTGTAGTCTGTTTAGCATGTTTGGTAGACATTCTCAAGTTGGTTCGGTTGGTGTTACTCTTCGGGAGTTCGGAAGTACTTTTTAGCCACATAAATATTGTGTGCACATTGTACCCACCACGAGTGTACCTTATCAAGGCCTTCATGTAGAAAATGATAAATGACTCGGACAAAAGTTATGCCACTCATCAAGATAAATAACTTTTGTTTGAAAAGTCTCCAGAATGATAGGTGCATATTACAGACCCCATTTAATGTATCAACATCTACCGAATGTATGACCTTAGCCGGACTCTGCACACTGTCGAAAAGCTGTTGAAACATAGTAAGTTGTTTAGGTTTATGAAAGTCATAACTTTTGTCCGGGTAGTTGTGCCGGTTAAAGAAGAGAACCGGGTGCACAGGGATGTAAGTTATATTCGTTGCTGAGAGTTAATTTGTTCCAGAGTTTTTTTTAATTCTTGCCACAACTGGTTAGGTTTAAGGGCGTTGAAGCAAGACGCAACCCCAACCTAACTAGAATTAACAGGGACACTAACTAATTCATTCCCTTTGGACACCCTTTGCTCTAACTCATTCTGCTTCAACAGAAAGGATGCGACCCAATTTGGGAACCCAATTTTTAAAGTCCGAATCCTCAATGTGTATTACCGTTACGTGGTTGGTGGTGCGTGGTATGGCTTCGAAAGTTCGGCTTTGAGGTCACCGACTCCATTTCACAATAAGCATAACAACCAGGATTTGGCCTCTACTTTTCAGCTAGATTATACTAGCTATGCTAGTTCATTTCTATTTCTATGCTAATTGTAAGCGCCCACGGACAAGCTTCGTACGATGCGACGTGTTCGTGTAAAGCCAACGGGACACCACTTTCTCGTCATTCGTACAACAACTTTTACAGCATTTCTATCCGTTTCATGATTTGATTTTTGAATAAGTACGATGTATTCCATTTATTACTTATAAAAAATCAAAAATGAATTGCCATTTGATCTACAAAATTCGTGGGGTCCCGTTTCCCGTTCCCGTTAGCTTAATCCAATCCTGACCTGACCTGAGCCTGAGCCCGAAAGTATCCGGTCGGGTTATGGTCTAACCCTTCCCGAACCTCAAAATATCGGGTCGAGGGTTGGGTTGTAGCAAAGGGGGCGCAGTAGTTGCTTACTGAGATGTGTGGTGCAGATTCGTTTAACTTGGGTTATGTAGGTTTTCCGAAAAGCCCGCTGTGCCCCCTTTGCTACAATCCAACCCGGTCTCCGGGTTGACTTGAACCCGAAAGTTGTGAATCAGGCCAAGTCGCACATTCACCTGGACCCAAGTTGAACCGAATTTTTTCGGATTGACCTCTAACCTGACCTCAATCATCATCTTAGCATAAAAGAGCGCATGTTTGTTTTTTAAGTTTGGAGTTACGGTTGGGCTTAGCAGTTGATATTCAGTCGGGCTTAGCAGTTGATATTCAGTCGGGCTTAGGAGTTGAAATTCAGTCGGGTTTAGCAGTTGAACTCCTATAGTCGTCCTCGTGGTTGTCGGCAACGCCATCGTAGTCGTTGTCGTCGGGTCTTCGATCAGAAATCAGAATTATTAGACTTGGCTCTTTGACATTATTTTCGGTCCACCGTTGCCAACTTGCCTTTCCTCCACTTGGACGTATTGAGTGTTCAACCAGCTGCTCGGCCCTATTTTGTATTTACACTCCGATTAAAATAAACCTCAAAGCAGCGGGCCTTTTCCCGTACAAATCCCTCTACAACATCCCGAACTGACAGTCGGAATTCAACCCGCGGGCTGCCGAGTCAATCCGATCTGGCGGCCCCGAAGACGGCCAGACTCCAACCACTTGTCCGTATATTCTCAATAGATTCTGTGGCAATGCATATGATAATAATCCGGCGAGTTTGCCCTTCAAGTGTGTTTCAACTGGTATTTGGGCTAAGACACGATCTTACCGTATTTTATTGCTATGTGGCTTACAAATTACAATGTTACTTAGTCAGGTAAGTTGAGCTTGCCATAGTGTTTTGCTAATAGCTGGCTGGTTGTTTAGGTTAAGAAATACGGCAAGTGTGCTCGTGCAGCTTGAGCTACTCTACTGGGTCAATGAATTGTGTGTAAGTTTGGAATTGTAAGAAAGGCCAGTCAAAATATTGAAGCCGGAAATCGTGAGTTGGTGACACGACAGTTTGTGGACAGAAGTGTTAATTGTTTTGAATTGACCTCAGGTCAGGTGTCAGGTGTCAGGCTCAGCTTTGAGAACTTCAAGGTCAGTAATATTCTTGCTCCTCCGCCTCTTTCTGTCTCTATGGGGTCAGGAAAGGTGTATGGGCAGCTGGTTAATTCTTAAAGGTTCACGTTAGGCACTAGGGTTCACAATCTGTCTCTGTTGTCTGTCGGAGGTCCTCAGTCATCAGATGTCAGTCGTGTCACTTATGTGGGACGTTACCAGACGGTGAACGGTGTGCAGGGAGACTTTCTAAATTTTTAAACCCGATACCTTTCATTTTTTTTAGAAAACTGACCTGTATCAAGAAATGAGCCGAACAACAGTTGTTGTTGTGCTCATCGCGATAAGCAACGTTCTCGTTTATAGAACTTTCCTCGTAAGTGTCAGGCTCAGGTCACAGGTCAGACCAAAGTTGGCATATGTTCCACTGGACATGTGACCTGAACCTGTCACTTAGAAAAAAAGAGCATTATGTCATAAACAAGTTTTATAAGTTATTAAATAGTACTTAACTAATTGTAAGAAATGTGTTTTGGGGTTCTTACAGGGTTTGACCGGTGCGTTATAAAAGAGTCATGAAGCGGAACTGAGTTGTCCTACGTACAGACCTGGTCGATCCGAAACATACAGAAAATCAGAAGGGATTTATTTTTGTCACGCCAAATACAGGAAATTAAGCTAATCGAATGGTATAGGCTAGTCTCTCTGTTGTTAACTGCTTTAAGTTTTCGGGATTTCTATCGTTATTTAAGTTTTTGGAAGGGACCTAATTAGGATGGGTCTCAGTGTAAGTACGTTGAAGGAGCTGGAGAACAACAAAGTTTTGGAACGATTCTGCAGTACTGAAGAGCTGCTGTCATTTGATCCAATTTGGAACAATTTCTTCTCACATTCTATCCCACCGGTTCTTACAAAGTATGTAACGCTGATTTCGCTAATAGCTATACCTCAAGTATTACGTATAAGATGTTTTGTGCTCTGTGGTTTAAGTAACTGCTATTGTGTGTGTGTATAATTAATGTTTTGACGGTTTGAAATTTCTTCAGAGAGGATGATTTCATTTTGGATAGCTGTGTGGAGAAGTGTCGCGCCAAGCTCTTGGCTAACAAATCCAAGACCAAAAACTTTTCAACACTTGTGGAGGTCTTTTGCTCACGAGCTCGAGAGTTAAATAATTCCGTCCTGACTTCGGAGTAAGAAAAAACAAGCCGATCTTCAGGCGTATTACTGTTTATTTCTTTCAAATTCAGAGGTATATGTTGTAGCAGTATAGTTTTCTTTAAACTTTTAGTAACATCTTTATCTGGCAAGCATACAACGCATTATTCATGATTCGGACTATTCTCAAGTATTGCATTTCGGCGTCAAGTGAAGAATTCTTTCCACCTGGACCAAGTATGGCTTAATTCCAAAATCTAATTAACTACCAACCTCTTACACTAAACTAACTAACGTTTTGATGTAGTCCCAGTTGCACCACAGAATATTGATGGATTTGAGGAATCTGACATGCGGTCATTGTTGAACAATTTAACTTGGATTATAACTGAATTGCCAATCAATAATGCTACGTATATTCTTCACTTGGAGGCTGTGAATACAATGATTGTTGCTCTATCGCAACAAATGTTTGCATCTATGAGACCAGCATGTCGACTGCCAACATATCGGTGCGTTAATTTACGAAATGTTTGATGTGCGAACTTTTCAGTTGCATTAGAAGTACTAAAAGCATATTAATTGACAGTTATTTCATGGAGTCAAAGAGTACACCAGAAACTGTGGCACTTACAAAAGCCTTGTTGTCAAGCTACATTGATCAGCGAGATCCACCTGAGGCATGTTGGAATAATTCGGACAATACTGGAAGTATTGTTATCGGCGTTGCAAGTACGTAAACAACAATGGTTTAATTGCGAGGACACTCTAAAAATATTGCATCCACTATATATCGGTTTAACTATAACTGGGCTAGAGAATGATTTTCAAATCAGAGTATTCTGTGTAGGTGGAATCTGGAATATTCTAAAGAAAGGTGTTGGATTGGGTCGAACTCCTGATGAAGTCCAGCAAGGACTCAAAGAGCACAATTTGGCCAATCAATCTCTTCACTTACTTCTAGTCTTAGTCAATCATTGCACCGGGGCAAACGGCGAGCGGTACACTAATCCTTATCGAGCTGCACTCATTGCATTTGGAAATGACTCTGGTTTGTTATATTTTCTGTGTATGATTTATGTCAAAGTCAAAATACAAAGCTTAAGTTAAGACTATCCAATTCTGCTGGTCAACAGTTGGAAATGGAACGGAGGATCCTGTGAATCCGTCTGGGGCCGTTTTACCTGTATTCACGTTGAGTTATGCTAAACTATATGAAACAATTTGCAAGCAAACCCAAACTGATGAAACAACACTGCTACTCTATATTCTTATTCATCGGAATACTGAGTTCAAGTCCTACATTCTTGCTCGCTGCGATATAGAGAATTTGGTAACTGACTTATTTTTTAATGCACACTTTTCTGTTTCGTAGATTTGCTGAAATTTTGTCTCTTTTCAATTCTTCTAGGTGCTTCCTATGCTGAAAACTTTGTACAATGCTCCTATGAGTACTTCTCATCATATCTACATGTCTTTGATTGTGTTTCTCATTCTGACTGAGGAGGAGTTGTTCAACTATCAAGTCCATGCCATTGTAAGTTTATCAAAACCATTGAGATTATTTGATAAAGCTGAAATTCGTATTTTACCTTTGTTTAATTTATTTATTACCAGCCGCTTACAAATATTACTTGGTACACTGAACGAGCTATGAGTGACATTACTTTGGGTGGGCTCATCATTCTTGTTATTATTCGCACCATTCAGTACAACATTTTGAAAATGAGGGTAAGTAGCAGTAATTATTCGTATTTTTCATGCAACCGCTAACTTTGCATCTTGCATCATATCGTTTTTCTTTATTGAAATCCATTTTAGGACAAATATCTCCACACTAATTGCTTGGCAGCCTTGGCTAACATGTCGTCAAAGTTCCGGTCCCTCCACCCTTACGTGGCTCAGCGACTCGTAAGCCTTTTCGAAACTTTGGGGAAGCGGTTCATTAAGCTTTTAGCCCAGGCACGAAGCGTGGCTATGAATGGTACAACGAATGGAGGAGAGGAACAAGAGGCTGATTCTGAACTGGTTCGAATAATCTTAATCTGTTGTAGAGTAGTCTAAGTCTTTCACGGGAACGTCAGCGTTGTTCCAAAGATTTTTCGCTTTTCGTCAACTTAAGGGCAATTTTACTTTGAACACATTATAAAGTAAAGAACAATGTGGTTAATGTGGGCACACTTCAGAGTAAATAACGATAAGGTTTCTAGTCTAGCTAGATAAACTTTTCTTGAAATAATTGCTTTCATTCAATTATTTAATGTTTAGTCTTAAATCTACTGTGTCACAGCTTTACTTGCAAGATAACTTTGTTTCTTTTCTGGATGTGAAAACAATGGTGCCCTAGACTGTTATTGAAGTCATTTTGAAGTTGAAACATAATGTTTGAATGTATTACTATTTTCATTACTTATAATATATATAGGTAGAAAAGAAAGTTCTGAATGTGACACAGGTATTCTCCTACGATGTATTCAAGGTACCCGGTTCTAATGTATTTCGATTTTGTTTATAATTTGGCGTCGTTCTGGGTATGATGCATGTGAAATATTGTAACTCCTGGGAAATTACTTATTGATCAAAATATTACTAGCATCAAGACCTAGCAGTATTGGAAGAAGTGGTTCGAATGGTTTTGGAAATTCTCAATTCCACCTTGAGTCAGCAATTGGCGCAAAATCGGGAATTGGTTTACACACTGCTTTACAAGAAGGACACGTTTGAGTTTTTTCGGGAATATGAATCGACACAGGATTTGGTAGCTAATTTGGATATCGTGAGCCAACATTTATCTACTTAGCAATTGGGCTATTTCATTTAGCTTAAATCACCTACCAACTTAAAACATTGGTTTTCCTTTCCAGGTTATTAATTTCTTTACGAAACGTCTCGGGACTGAACAAAATAGTTTGACCTCATCAAAGGTCATGCACTGCGTCGAAGATGGAGTGCTTCACTGGAAGCCGGATATTCTAAAAGTAAGTGTCTCAAACGACGGTATGGTGCGTTACATTACAATTAAGCTGGTTTATTGGCAAAACTGGAATCTATGTATAGTAGTAGCATATTGGTAATGTTGATATGCGATTAGGTTATAACCAGTTCTGTTGCCTTATTCATAATTGATAACAGAAGTTTCCTGAGCTGAAATTCCGCTATGTTGAAGAAGATTCACCTGAAGCGTTCTTCATTCCTTACGTCTGGTCACTCATCTATCAAAAGACTGGAATTCACTGGGCAACAGTCAACATGGATCTATTCAACTTGGACCTAGAACCCTTCTGTAACAATGTTTAGCAGAAGCGTTCCCTCTTCAACGAACTAAACAAAGCATAATGGTATATTATATATTTACGCAGAACTGAGCCCGAGGGCAACAACTATTTGGGATTTATCAAAAATTGAAATTGTGAGTGTTTTCTTATCCAAAAAATTTATAGTCGATCTACTAAGCTGTATTATTAGGTGAATATGAATGGGTGTGATAAAAACTAGAAAAACGGAGCTAGTTTGATAACTTTCATGTTTAATATTTTCTAATTTTTATTTCATATTATTTTTTGAAGTGCTGTTATGTTAAGAGTTTTAACCCTACAAAATCAAGTCCAAGCCTCATATTTTCTCATATATTCAATCAATGTTTTATTCTTGTACTTAAGTTTTCCCCAAGTGATACCTTATCTTGTTCTTAACTTATTTAACTCGCCGAGATTGTGAAAGTGTGGAAAGTTGAGTATTGAAGTATTTGTTTTTATTGTGTAATTATCACGTTTATCACGCGCACGCGTCGACAAGAATAAAGAATTTACCAAATTACTGTATTACTTAATTTTATGACGACCTGGGTGGGTTCTTACCTAATTGTTTATGATTTCCATGCAAGCAAGGATGAAGTAAATATATACATATAACAGCATGGGGGTCGGGGGATTGCGTAATAAGGCGTAAGTGGTCGAACATTGTTACATTCAATAAACATACAAACCAATAATAATATGTTCTTACTTTTTATTTATTTAAAATCACACGACGTAATAGGTATAACTTACAGTACATTCAAAACGTAATAAATATCAAACAACAGCACTTAAGTTAACCCATGACGTATAGGACCATGTAACTATGTCGTCAACAGCTTTGGGAATCCGTAGTGTTAGAAGCTATTGCAATAACACTTGACTTTGTATATGTAGTTTATAATTACATATCGTTTGTATGTGAATAATTATGAATAATTGTACAATATTATCAGTATTTGGGCGAATATTAACTGGGGTAGATGTTGACGTCACACCGACATTGTCCGTATGAATGTAGATGTAAAAAAACAACTTGTGATGATCTTGAATCTGTTCGAACTAATTACTAATTTATTATTCAAAATTACAAAGAAGTAGCACATATGTTACTTTATTCTAGTTCGAAGCGACTGACTACAATAATATAAAGATGGAATTAGTAAACTATTTTATATATTATTTTATTATAGGGATGTATCATGCGAGTATACAAATGCGACATGCGGCTACTAATAGGTTACCGTATTTTATGGTTAAAGTTAAATGCGCGAAATAAAAAGCGATAATCTTTTTTGCCATGAAGATCCATGACTGCAGGTATACTATGTATGTAGCTAATTCCGTAGGAGCAGCAATTAAGTAGAACGGTACGGTACATTTTTACTACGGCTAGGTTCGATTCCTCCTCAGTGTGGAACTGGTCCTAATTCCTAATGTATTTAATATTCTATCATTGTGAGTATCACGCATTCAGTAGCACATTCTGTTTTCTTTCAAATACAATATTATAAAGATAAAGTCTTATTTACCAGATAATAAGAACTCCGTTCTCGCCAAGAAAGGAGAATTCGACGTAGAACCTCTCAAGTCTAATTTCAGGCAACAATTGATTGTTCTCTTTTTGGTTAAAGTATGACTAAGAACTTGAAAGTAAAATAACTACGCATTGGCCGGGATTCCCAATTCTCCCGGGTATCAGAAATATAGTACTTAGGAGTGCCACAAGAATACGAGTAGAAAAAACAAATTGGTTACGAAGACGAAATTAAAAAACGGTAATATTTCTTGATCCCATTATTAACTAGTGTAATAAATTATAGTCGGAACTCCTTAGAATGCATTTCATTGTTACACAACAATACTGAAGCTTACCACTAATCCAACAACCTACACAACACAACTAAAAATGACGACTACTAATTCTACAAAACGAGACTACAAAACTGCAGAAGTCCAAGTTACTACACAATATTTACACATGATAAACTGCGTAGGGGTTGAGAAACATAACGTAATCCAGTCCGGTATAAAAACCACGTAGTTCCATGCTATTGAGATTGTATCAGAACGAAAAACAAGGAGAAACCTTGGATGAACTCATCTCGTATTATATTAGCCAAACTTAGAGAATGACACAGCAGCGACAATATCTCTGCCGGGAGCCGCCGACAGGCGGTGGAGGCGTCATTGGAGCAAAGTAAGCATGTACCCGTATGTTCGGTAAATGATTCTGAAAACACAAATTAGATCGTGATTCATGTTCATGCAGGCCAATTTATTCGTTAAAATGGAGTAGTTACCCGAAGTCTTCGAATTCCTGCTCGCGTAATCACTTGACAGTCGTACAGCTCAATCCGTTGAAGATTATGACAGGAGACCAAGTGCTCCAAAGAGGCGTCCGTTATGAGAGGGCAATTATCTAGTTCCAGAATTGTCAAGTGTTCAGCAGCACATGGGGCCATGCCCAACTGTCGGATGCCGTCATCTGTTATCAACTCGCAATGCGATAGAGTCTGTTGAAGAAATCAATTCATGTGTATTTTTGTAATATGCAAATAGAAACAACAATGCATTTGTATTAGATGCATTACCAGTTGTTCCAGGCGCGGACATCCTACAGCGAGGTAAGTCAGAGTCTGATCGGTAATTAAAACACAGTCTTCTAGATCCATTTTCTCCAGATAGTGACAATTCTGAAGAGGAAAACCAGGAGTTATTAATTGTTCTATGAAATTTATTGAATTTATCACCATGAATACGTGTACTCACTCTGGCAAGGGCTTGAAATCCATTATCCGTAAATAGGGAACAACCAGCCGCCTCAAAAGTGCTCAGCTTGAGACAATATTGGGCTATAGTCATTAGCGCTGCATCAGTAATATTGACGCAGCCAGACAAGCACAAATAGTGGATATTCGTACAACTTTGGGCCAACTTCTGTATTGACTCATCCGTTAAGGCCTATAAATAAAAACAAAAAACTTAATTTCTATATTTACTATTTCAGAAAGTATCAAAACACTTACAATAGCTCCGTTAAAATTAACCACTTCCAGTATCGTACAATGATTCGCCAAATGATGTACAGACTCATTGTCAATGAAAGATCGGCCTTTCACAATGAAAGTCCTAAGCTTCGTACAACCTCGTGCAAGCATACCAATTCCTGAAAAAAATCAATCGAAGTAAAGATACAAGAAACATAGATTAATGAACAATTTGCTGCCAAATCAGAATTTACCTTTCTCCGTGATCGTGTCACACCAAGAAATATTTATATGATTTAGCTGTGGACAACCTTCCCCAAGGGCTTTTAGTGACTCATCAGTTATATTTGAGCAAGAGGTTAAATCCAACTTCTGCAACTTCCGGCCATTACGAGCCAAACTTATACAAGTTCTATATTAAAGGATCGCAATTATTCAGATTAATTTCTAGCTTGTGATAGACGTACACCATTCATTCTGCTGAGGTCAACTTCTTACATGTCCGTAATTCGAGTACACTTATCCAAATTCAAGTCTTCAATGTTGTGGCACTGCTGAGAAAATGTTCTCATTGCACTATCTCCGACAGATTGACAGCCTCGTAGACTCAATTTTTTCAAAAACCCACCGGATCTCCTCGCAATATTTTCAACAACAACTCCCTACAAATTCATTATCATCTACGTAGATTATTGCGCATACTAAGAGTCAAATTTCACGTAGAAGGAACATTTGACACCCACCTCAATGTCACGTTGGAAGTTGAATAAGTCGATTTTTTGCCAATTGCTCCCGTCCAAAGCTAAACAATTCCATGATTTCGAGACTTGAGCACATCTGCAGAGTGCTACGACGTCAAGGAATGAGAATATACGTAACAACAATTCTTTGGGTAGTTTTTGGTTGATCAAAGCTTCTTCTTCCATAAAGGCTCGGTTTCTCTACTCAATAAAACGAGTTCTTGTTGCAAATCTTCACTTTTGCCTGATATCAATTATTTCAGTCATTTCGCACAGTACTTGTCTTACCTGGCCTTGGTTTTGCGAATGCTTCATATGACGGCCGTTGATTTTTTTGTTCCGTTTCTTTCTTCTTGTACTAGAAGTGGTAAGCGGAAGGCTGTTTGAGTTTTCCGTTTTGATGGATGTTAGGGAACTGGGTTGGAATCTATCTGTAACCGCCTGCCTCCCGCTTCACAGCTGACTGGAAGTCAGTGGAACGGTGCGGACGAAGTTATCCAAATTGGTGGGATTGCCGTCTACTTGTATCAACGGCTAAAATAATATAAAAAATTCATCCGGTGAAACTCTTGCTCAACACTGGAATAGCCGACGTGTATATATTGAGCCTGATCAAGCGTAACTCTATAATACCTGATGTTCGGAGTACAGAGTGCAATATGCAGAGCTATTTTTATTCCTTTTGTTACAGCAGTGAGAACACGGTTGAAGGACAGGAGGAGGAATCTTTTTCTTCTCTGGAGTTTGGAATCAGAATATCTTGGAAATTGATCTCCGACTCATCGTCTATGCTAAATAATTCAATTTATTTTCTGAAAAACATGCTGACACTTGATTGGTTAGCGGAGATATGTGACTTGGAATTCTACTTTTCGACAATGCACTTTGTCTTCTGGGCGTCCTCCTTCATTCCTATTTACAGAAAAAATTTGATCTTGGACTGAGGTTACAGAAATAGGATTAGCGGTGTACAGGGTTGCTAACAGCAGATTAACGAGTCAGCTGTATTACACAAAACACTTATAAAGCCGCCCTTGCTGTAATTTCTCCCAAACCTGTCTATTTTCAAGGGTGACTGTAATATTATTTTAAGCTTGGCTCTACAATAATCGCTGTTAGCTGCTCTGAACTGTGTACTAATTTTTTTTACCAGCTTATCCAGAACTTCCGTTCCAATTCAAGATACTCATCGCTCGAAGGTTTGCCATCTCATCTTGAAACAACCTAATGTATTAAAAACACAAATTAATTGAAAAATTCAGGTGGTTCTAAAGCTGATTCCTATTTGCTGTCGCTTTTGAAAAAACCATACAATGGTTTTTATACCGTACACTCTGCGTTGTCCTACAGGAATAATGCACAACTTAGGATTGCCATATTTTGGCTGCTTCAATTTGTAGTTTCTAATCAGGCAATCACAGGCTTTTGAAGAATGGATGGTAAATGATAAAAATAATACTTAATACAAAAACGGAGAACACAAATGATACGAGCTCACGCTCAGCAATCACTGCCTATGTTTATAACAAATACGACGACCTTTAAACTACAGATTGATTGGCTTACTCGTGCGTGTAATGCAATACCTCTTGATCCTGAGTTTAGGCGCTAAATCAGAGGCAATTGGCAGTGCAGTGATTGATGCAGGCAGTTAATGAAAGAATGAGTGAAAATTACCTTAGAGAAAAGATGGATTTAACATAAAGCAGTATGAACTGCTATCCCATTGCTAGAAGTGAAGCCTCCACTCATATTACACTTATAAATAGGACTACAGGACACCTTGCTCGAGTATTGAAGAAAAATAGAGATTAACAAGGGAAAAATACGAGGTTTTAGTGCTTTCATCTTCTGCTCTTCTGTTTACTGAAAAGGAAGCATTTTCTGTGTGCGTGATGGAAACTCATTTTGCTCACTTTTTTCCCCTCTCAGCTGGATTGTTTAACTAAACAAGATAATCCTTCTCTGATGTCATGTCGTTTAATGTCTCTGACTGAACTCCTGCTGTGCTGGAGTTATATCCATATATATTCAGTCCAATCGCTTAATGATTGCAATTGCATTATCCACTTAAGAACGAAGTAACCTGGCATTTGATTCATGTTGTGCCTATTTAAAGCTGCGTGTCATGTGATTTTGTAGTATAATATAGTAATAAAATCAAAATTTTCAGGGAAGACGTATGCAACATATTTATGAACACTTTTGTATGAGAGCACGTATTCCTGATTAAAACTAGTGGTAGTTGCAACCAACCACCGAAGACAAATACCTGCTGCTAACCCTGCTCACTATTTTTAGGATAGAAGTTGACCAATCAATACATGTATTGTGCGTTGCAAGTACATGCATCGCTTGGAAAGCAATGATATATGTTTAGACCATATACCATACTGTACGGTCAGTACTTACTCATAATTCAAGATGCGAGGCTGACAAAAGTTTAGTTGTTTGACAAGCATATTTGTTCTATTTAACTTGCGTGATAGGCAGTACTAGTAAGCTAGAAGCTAGCAAGGTTTACGGTAAGGCGTGATTGGATTGGAGTCCTTAATTCCTTGCAGTTATTTCCGTCAGTTCGGTAGCAAGCTTGCTAATAAAATCGGGTTAAGTGTAGTGTGCTAAGTTTCAAGAGAATAATTGATGAGGAATAATTAAGTACGCATGCAGTTGTTTACTATCTGATAAGTAACAAACATGCTTCTTTCTGTCGATTTTGACCAACCCGTTTATAAATGAAACTAACAAACAGTTAAACGATCGTAAGACAATTATTGGTTGAGTATCTCAATATTCAACATTGTACTTGTGCAATGCGCCTCTTTTTGATCTAATTCAATATCCAAAATTAAATGTTTAAGCACAAGTTCGGCGGAGTGTCAGAGATTGTACATTGTGTATGTAGGTACTCCAGGAATCAGCTATGATTTGAATTTGGAAACAATGTGAATTGAATGGAAATCAAATCGCACCTGGTGCAAGTAGTCTGGTTCTGGTAGACCTACGGTATACCGATGAAGCATGTGCTGCTGTAACAACATTCACAATAGAAAATGGACTTGAAAGTTCAATGGTATTATCTATTTGCGCCCCACCACCGGCCTTAATTTCAGAATACTATGCTAGCTGGATGTTAGATCTACTGGCAGAGCTTCTACAGTTTCACCTAATCCACGACCACGACATATCACAGTGATAAGGGAGACGCATACATAGATACATAGAATGTGGTTAAATAGTGTCAGCAAAATCCTAGGTTTACTAGAATCATTGGTAACAGTTAATTCTCAAAAATTGATTTGGAGCACGGACTGGAACATATCAGAGGCTCATAGCTAAGTTTGAAGTTTCAATACAGGATTGTGCTGAAAGCCGCTATTTCCAGTAACAATTGCCAGTATTTATGCAGTCCTTAGTAAGTCTTGTCTAATAAGCCATAATTAAACCACCATTACAATCAAATAACACACGATTTTGGTAGATATTTGTTGCCTGTCGATATCCAATTTAGTAGGCTGAAGGCCGATAAACTTCTAAGTTCAACTCCAAATCACAAATCAATTCTGAGCTCGTTCGTCTAATTGGAATTGAGTATCACTGGCTGTCAACATTTGGACACGGGATAACTGAACATCGCATCTACTGTCTATGTTGATTGAATGCAAAACCCTTTTCAGGAATGTGAGGCCTTTCTTAACCCGTAAAACGCAATGCAGTTGAGGCTTATGAATCAAGAAATAGGGTTTCACATTCAATGGCCCGAATGTGTACAGTATACCAGCTATAACTATAACCGAATCGCTTGAACTTGAAGTAATAATGTCACTATTCTGTATGCTACATACATCTACATACATGACTTAAGGACGAGATACGGTACCTCATCCCCATATTTCAACAATTTATTTTATGTTGTAAATTATAATGCAAAAATGAAAAAATCAAAACCACCTTACGATGGCTAACATTAGTCCCTAAAGGTGTGCAAATTTTTAGCTCATTTTATTTACATGTCAAGAAAATAACATTTATAAACTTAGTGAGAAACCGTGTGGTTTTTCACTAAGTTTATGCAAGTTATTTTAACAACGTTTAAATAAAATGAGCTAAAAATTAACACACGGTTAGGGACTGATGTTAGCCATCGCATGGTGGTTTTGATTTTTTGATTTTTGCATTGTAATTTATAACACAAAATAAATTGTAGAAATATAAGGGTGAGGTACCGTATCCTTAACAAATTCCTGTATAGCCAATAATGTACTACTGCTGCCGGTTTCAGAACCGTCTTACACAACCCGAAGCTGAAGGTGCCCAATTAGCCCTTTCCAGATTCCAGGTGAACTTTACCAATCGGGTGTCAAGTGTTAGGCGTCAGGACCGGAGACAGGACAGCCAGTGATATACATATTATAGTAAACTTGAAGCAATTAAGTACACATTAGCCTGACCTTTTATGCTATGTCCTATGAGGTTTCGTTGAAGGTCAGAGGTTGAATGATGAACACAAGTGAACTGACAACCCACTTCCACTTGAAGAATATATGCACAATTCAATTCGTAGTGTGAATCACTGGTTTAATACCTACAACATAGAACTCGTCAAGCTGTGTTGTAGATGCGGCCAGTGCTGAAAGCCTTTGCTTTGTTGCGGCCAAGTGAAGGAGGCTGGATATCTGGAGCGGAATGAGAAGTGGCAGGGACAAGGGAAGGGGCCTTCTGACTGTCTTTGATTTTCTCAAAATTCCCGTTTCCTTTCTTCCTCAGTCTTTTTTCTCCGTTTTGGCTGCCCCTCACCAGCTGACTCGTCTCAAGTCAGTTCTATCCTAGCTAGCCGTCTTTGTTATTATTCCCAAAGAGAAGCCAGGCCAGAAGAGTCCTCGGACCACTTGTCACTCTCAACGCTCGGCTAGCTTGAGAAGGCATGGCTGGATTTATACGGCAAATGAACTCTACTGCGCACCTACTACTGTTATGTTGTACTTCCATGAACCCCAGCTTTCCTGTTATCCCAACTTATAACGAGCCATTGTTTCCCCTCATTTGTCTACCTACGAGAATTTTCTTCACTCGTCAATCGTTCTGGGCAACTTTAGGTTTTTGCCCAATAATAAGCGGCGGAAAATTTAGTTGCTGGTAAGATTTAATTAATTGTTTGATCATTCTTGTAATCCGTTTCAAAATGGCAAAAACAGAAATGTAAACGTTCACATTCTCATGGGCCAACCCTATACCCTATGCAGTGCAGAGCAGAAATAACAATATTGGCCATGATAATGTTTCCGTGTGTCTATCTACTATAGGAATGAGTCATTCCTGAAATAAGCATGATCTACAATTTCTGGTCGAAACCATAAAAATGTTTGTCAGCATAAGGCAGATATGGAGCTCTAATTCAAAAAAGGCTCGTAGTAACTATCGCATCGGTAGCGCTAGATAAGTAAACCTTTCTTGATTATAAGCATTGTTCCCGTCAATGTAAGCAACTGAAACAGGAATTAATGTATTAATAGGTTTCTAACCTATAGCAAGTGAATTATCGAGTTTACCTGGAATCTATTCTAGGTAAGTATGTATGCAATTGGTCTAACCTGGCCAACCAATAATAGTGATTCCGTCTCCCATATCCTAGGTTCAGTGCTTTGCACTGATTGTAAGCTACTAGTTGTATATTTTTATGCACGGCAATCAGCAATATGCACACACGCAATCAGATTCGTTCATGGTGTCGGTGTATTTTCCGCTCAACGGAATTATATCGCATTCCAGATTCCAGATTTCAGCTAGATAGGGTTATCTAGTAATTCATCTATTTGATAAGAAAATGATACCGTAATGGCTCGCTAGGAAGGTTTGAAGGGCGCCGTGTTATGTAAATATAGTTGTATTTTTAGATTATGAATTCCAGCGTTGTTGGTTTGGTATATGGCATGGTAATGGTATGATATGAGATGCATTGAAATTCGTTCGAGTTTCAATTTCAACTTTTTCAATCAACTTTCGCTCCTAGTGCTTCCTGACTTTACAAAACAAATCCACAGACAGACGAGCTTGGGTTCAAGGTTCAGGTTCAAGGCGTTCACATGGCATTATTAGTATCGTAATCCAACATGGTAGATTCTGTGCTGCATTACATTGCGTGTGGACCTAGTTTCTATTTTGTAAACCTTTTTACTCGCTTTCCGTAATTCTTTCGTTTCGCCTATGTATGTATGAAGAAATTAATTCTAGTAAAATAGATTTCTGTTATTGTTATTATACTTATGTTCCGCGTACATTAGCTCCTTTTTACTTCTAAACTATTTTTAGAGTTCTTTACCTTTATTTCTAATCACTTAATT